>JANHGD010001674.1:86932-100585 GCA_027560375.1 Imantodes cenchoa
TTCCATTCCATTCCATTCCATTCCATTCTATTCTATTCTATTCTATTCTATTCTATTATAATACAGAGGATTTGGGGATTCTCTTAGTTTCCATAGTTTCCATAGAACAATAATTGTACGTCCGCATTTTAGGCAAAAAAAGAAATCGTATAAACTACCAAATCAGTTAAGTAGCTGATGTCCTTTTATGATGATTTTGAAAATGAATTTCTTAGAGCAGAAAATAGTTGACATATTGGCTAATATGCTTATTTTATTAAATAATATAAAAATAAATAAATTTATTTTTAAAAAATAAAATGATCAATTAATTCTAGTGATCACTATAAGCCTGTAAGATATATACATTGAGAATTTTTTATGAATCTGGGATTTGTTCGCCATTGAAACTATCATTATTTTGGCTGAGATCATGTATGTCCCATCACTGCTGTACCTTCTTCATGTACAGAAGACCTTTTTATTGAACACAGAGTTTCTCCTCATCTTCAGACATTTGCAGCAGAAGTCCCCAAAACAATGCAAATGTTGTCATGGAAGGATAGATCTGTTTTCATTCTTGCTCCCTCTCCATTGTGGCTCTTCATCCCCAGCCATGATACCTACAAGAGCCTTGGTGGCAAAGTGGTTAGAATGCAGTACTGCAAGCTAATTCTGCAGACTGCCAGCCTACTGCAATTTGGCAATCTCACTAGGCTCAAGGTTGACTTAGCCTTCCATCCTCTCGAGGTGGGTAAAATGAGGACTCAGATTGTTGGGGCAGCTTAGAGAGGGCTATAAAGCACTGTGAAGCAGTATATAAGTCTAAGTGCTATTGCTATTGCTACAATGCCCATGGTGAAAAGCAATTCTTGATTTCCATGTTTGGATTTATTGCTTACCCACCACTACCCCATTCACTTTAACAAATAGAGGAACACAAACCTAAGTTTTAAAAAAGTAGCATTTAAAAATCTCCTCAACCCCCTCTTCGCAACATGCCATCTCTCGGGGTCCCAAGACCCGTCATCGAGATAGGCCCTCGATAGATTGGAGGGCCAGGCCTGCGAGAGGGGGGAGTCTCGCAGGGCAAGAAGGCGGCGCTTTGAGTAAATAAAGTGCATAAAGGTCCATTGTGCAAGTCCCACACGCTGGGTCGGATCTCCATCGGGGCCAGTTTATAAGGGCAAATGTCCCACAGATAGTATGATGACAAATAGGTGGATAGGTGGAGTTTCAGTCTCTACCAAAATGGAGGTTAAGCCACGAGTCCAGAGCAATTTGAGTGGTGCTACAGCTGGAGCCATTTAAGTCCCTGGCTCTAGTCCACACCAGTCTCATAAGGATGATATCTTCACCCTGGGGGTGATTAGCTGGAAACTTCCCCAGGGGTCTTCCATCGTGGGTGTCCATATAGGAGCGGATGCTGGGCTTTGGGAGGCAGGAGGACAGGCAGTGGGTGGATTTTCCCTCATTGTCACCCTCATAGTTGTTCCTAACTACCTGCTGGTAGCTGCCATAACGTATCTCTCTTCTCCTGGGGGGGGGCTTTAGATAGTAAAAAGTCCCCTCCCCCCCAGGGCTCTCCCAGGAGGGACCCTATTCCCTGGGGGTTCCAGATGATTAACCTCCCCCAGGGGGTCTCCCTCAGGTGTTTACAGCTGGTTTCCATCTTCCTCGTCCTCGGCGCCATTCTCCTCTCATCCGCGCCGACAACGGGACTCGTCTCGCTCCTCGGAGGGGGGGGGCATTCGGGGGCTTGCGTTGGAAAATCCCCCCCACGTCTAGGTTTCCCTGGACGGCCCTACCTCGAGGGGGCAGCGGTTGGTAAGCAGCCCCCTCTCCTTTCCCTCCGCGTTGGCTCAATTTCTTCTTCCCAGCCGCGTTTCTCCACATTTTTCCGCCGACGCCACTCTCGCTCAATGCGGCGTCGGCCTGTGGCCTGCGGCGGTTCCTCCGCCCACGGCGTGGCCCGGCAGATCGCTGACTTCCCCGGCAGCCTGCGCTAAAATTTCGCGGCTGCAGGGGTGATGAAGGGCTTCCTCCAGTTGCCCGGATCTTCAACTGTTGTTCCGGGGGGCTCTCGATGGCAGCGGCCCCCTGAAAACTGGCTCCCTCGGATGGAATAGTGGAGCCCTCCTCAGCGGGGATTCAGCCGCCCGCCATCTTGCGCATGCTCAGGTCTCAGACTGGGAGTCCCTCGACGGTCATTTAAATTTCACTTCAACATGTCTATGTTTACCAGCCTCTTTTTATTGTGTATAATAAATTGCTTTTCACTGTTTTTGTTTACATTATGGGTTGATTTTTCTAAGTTTTACAACTATCCAAGCGGTGTGTAGACGTTAGGCAAGAAAAAGCCACATATTGCCAGGAATACATCAATAAATTAAACTTAGATGGGTTTCAGATGATCTGAATGGCTGAGATCTTCTTAGAAAAAGCACCACAATTTGGTGTAATGTTTTTCTGACACAGCTGCTTATGCAATATTAGGGCTGGAAACCAAATGCTGAAACTGTCCTTTTTCATTCATTTCCCATTTCTCTCTTTCTATTAATTTTATTTACTATAATGATTTATAGAGCCGTCCATCTCATCAGCTGTGAGCTTGAGAAGCTTAAGGATTGGCTTGGATTGGCTTGTTTCTATTGCTCTCACTCTATCACTGAAAATTAGATTCAGATGCTTCAAACATAATACAGGAAGGTGACCTTATTTTCTCAAACGCATTACTTAAGATTCTGCTTAGGAAAATGGTACATGACGCTTTGACAATAATCAGTCACTAATCAATTGCTAGGAGCTGAATGTGAAATTAGCATCTAATTCAGTGGATCAACGGTGTAACATTTCATGATACCCTTTCTTTTTCCCACTGATCCTGTCTCCTTGTTCAACACATGCCAAATATAACAACTCTCGGAACCCTGTTCGGGAAATATATCATCTTCTGCTAGACATCTAATCTTTTGTGACATTTTTCTTCCAATAGTCAATTGTTGCTGCCTCTCAGGCAGCCTCATCCATTTTTCATCCTAAAGCTTCTTGACTTGTCATTAGGCAGAAGAATTCCTCCACCGTTGCTGGCTCCCATATCCACTAGGAAGGCTTGCATGCAACACAGATTTGCAACTTCGCAATCAAGGTGGAATCCCTACATTCTGAAATACAATTTCCTATGTGGGGAAAAAAATAACTTCCAGTTCAGCGGATTATTTCTCTGCTTAGGCTATCCGTAAACAGTAGTTTAGCATGATGCGCTGTTCCATTCAATTGCTCAGTTGAATTACTTGAACTTCTGATGAACTGCACTAAAAGGAGGAGGGAAATTAACGAATGCCTCATTTGATCTTGTGACTATTCAAGCTTATATTCTCATTCCTTTTTAACCTTCTCTATCTACTCTTCTCTTTAATTTATACGTTATGTATCTGATACTTCTGGGCATGTTTCCTTTGTTGTTTGCCGTGAACAAGAATAACTTGGAAAGTTTTTTAGTTACCTCCTCTATAATTTTCTAAAAAGGAAAAAACCATCACTGAAACAGTGTTTAAAATTTTCCCCGCCTTCCACCCCTACATCTGCACAATCAGTAAACACACAGCTGCTTTCAATGTTCACAAAAACCCGGAAAGGAATATTACAAAATCGGAACACATGGTATTTATAATAAACATCCTAGGAAGACAACTTCCTTAATTCAGGTTTCTTAGAAGCTATTTAAAAAAAAACAAGTACATTTGCAATGTCCATCTGCTTCTTTAGTTAAACTGTTTTATAAATCCAAATGCTCCAATTCAACTGACCGGTTTCTCATACTATCATCCATACAAGTTTAATAATCTCATCAGTGTGCTTTGAATTCTACCTACTCTGGTGATTCTTGTCAAGGTTTTTTTGGCCTTTATACACTTTGGTTCCTTCAAATTGCTGGGCTATAAAAGTATTTCATCCCAACCAAGGCTTTTGAGATTTGTACTGGTGGGGAAAACTGGCTCAGATCGTACTATTATGAAATATGTTTCAATACCATTTTTCTACCTTGTAAAATTAAAATATTTATATAATTGGAAACATTTCCTCAAGGAAAAATATAGCGCTTTTCAGTCCAGCATCATGTACACTTAGTGGTAATCAGGGGTGTTTTGCTACCCCCACAGTCCACACTGCGTGAGGGTAGAACAGCAAAAATGACTTCACGGCTCCGGAGCCATCGGCTCCAGACCGTGAGTCACGGCGCCATTTTTCAAAAATGCGCGGAAGCAAAAAGGAGCCGAAATCTCGTTTGGGCAAGCGTGCTCACGCCAGATTTCGGCTTCTGCGCATGCGCAGAAGCCAAAAATCGCGCGAGTGGGCGGCACGCCCACTCGCAAGGACGCCAGCTGCGCGCGCAGCCGCTCCGGTAGTCCAGGTAAGTGGCAAACCACCCCTGGTGGTAATGGAACCCCAGGAGTTCTGAAAAGAAGGTTTTCCAAAATCTTTCCAAGAACTGAATGTTGAGTCTGTTAAAGGCAAAGCCAATGCTTTACTTGCTTTTAGTTAAAGGAAATGCTACCAGAGAAAATGAACTACTGTGATCTTCCTGAAGAGCACAACAAGAAAATTAAAATGCTTACGTTCAACACTACAAAATAGTAACAGACTGTTCATCATTTTGTGTTTGAGTGCAAGATTGCCAATGAGTAGGGGAGGAAAGATTTTACTAATTAAGCAAGAAACAGAAGCCCTAAGCTCTCACTGTCCTAGGAATCAATATACCTCCAGGCAAGTATTCAATTAGGATTAATCAGATCAAGATCCGAACTCATTGGAAGAGCATAAGCCTTGTATTCCGGTTCAAGACCTAGAATCACCACTGGAAACGAACTCAAGAGATTGAACATTAGTTCCAACCTGATACGTTCCTTTTCAGTCCTTGGCAGGAGTAGTCACGTGTGGGTATTCACTTCCAACTACCTGGAGACTGAGATTGTATAAATTTTGCCTGACTCCCCTTCACTCGCCTGGGTTGTTCAGTTTTTGCAAGGAAGAGTTCCACTGTAAGTACCTGAAAAAGAGAAATCACCACCCCAGAACTGGGCCTGGACCCTCACTAAGGGAGGGAGTGACTACTCCTGCCAAGGACCGAAAAGGAACATATGAGGTAGGAACCAAAGTTCATTTTCTGGTGCTCTTGGCAGTAGTAGTCACGTGTGGGACATAACCAAGCTAGGTCCCCAGGGGCGGGGAACAGAAGGGCCCACAGTGGAAGGGGTGGCAACTACTCTTTGGAGAACCCTCCGTCCAAAGGATGCCTCTAGTGGTGAACGAAGGGAGAAGGGGAGGACCAGGTGGAAGCTCTGCAAATGTCAAGAACTGAAGCATGAGTGGACCAGGCAGCCAAAGTGGCAGCATTCCTAGTAGAGTGCGTAATTCAACCCGGAATCGGAATAGCCTTGTGGTTATAAATGGTGGCAATGCAAGCCTTCAGCCAAGGCCCTATGGTTCAGGGCAACACCTTCCAACATGGTTGATAGCTGGAAGGAAACGAAAAGCGCTGCCGTCCACCTGAAACCTTTGGTCCGTTTGATGTATCTGCAGAGGGCCCTCCTAACATCCAAGGTATGCCAACGTCTCTCCCCGGGGTGGGATGCCCTGGGACAGAAGTCAAGCAAAATAACCTCCTGGGCCTGGTGGAACCAGGAGTTAACCTTGGGCAGAAAGGATGGGTCCAACTGCAGTACGACCCTGTATGAATGAAAGGTACAGAGGTCGTGCCGTATGGACAGGACAGCCAATTCCGAAATTCGTCTGGTGGAGGTCATTGCCAGCAGGAAGACAACCTTGAGGGTCAGAAGGCCAGTGGGGCTCAAAGGGGGGATCCATGAGCACCTGTAAAACCAAGGACAGGTCCCATGATGGGTAGCAGTGCACCATGGGAGGGCAGAGGTTAGCCGTTCCTCGCAGGAAACTTCTCACTGGGGTGGTGACTATGAGGATGATCTCCCTCCCCAGACAGCACTGTAGACACAGCCGCAACCTGCCTAAAGAGAGTGTTGGATGAGAACCACTTCTTCAATCCCTCCTGCAAAAATTCCAAAACCATTGGAATAGAAGCTTGAGTGGGGTCAATGCTCCTGTCCGCGCACCACTGGGAGAAGGCGGTCCACGTAGAGTCATAAATCCGTGTCATCGATACCCACCTGGAGGCCAGGATTGTGTGGATTACCTCTGTGGACAGAAGATCTTTTCTCAGGATCTCTCCTTCAGGCAGCTAACTGTCTTTCCCCAAAAGACTGGGGTGATAGTTCTGGAAGTGGAGAATCAGACACCCCTTCAGAAACAGCCTCCTTAGAAAGAGGTACAGACGAGTCTGCCACTTTTGAGGCTTTGTCGAACTGGTGCTCCAGAGCCCTGTGGCGCCTGTCAGCATCCTTCTCCGAGGTGGAGGTGGATGTAGGAGACATGGCCCTGCTGGACTCTCCTTTTGGGGTGGATCGAGAATGTGCGCTATGAGGGGCCAGGTCAAATGGCCCCTCATAGCGCACCAGCCTCATGTTGGTCTGCCATGGAAACTGCCACCAAGGCCCAGTTTAGATGGAAAGGCAAGGAAGCTTGCCATACAGCTGCTGGCCAGAACAAAGCACTAGGCCTCTAGGAAGCGCAATGTATGTTTTCCCCAAGGCGCCACTGACAGGGAAACCCACAGCAAGAGGGAATTCGCCCCAGCAATCTGGCCTGCAAAATAAAATGGCGGCCGTTTTAAGAGGCAACAAACAGCAATCTGAGAGACACAGAACCATCCAGAGCGAATAGGTTGCAATAAATGCAAGGAGAGAGTCTCCACCAGCGCTAGAGAAAGAGGAGGAAAGCTCTTGTAGGTAGCTGACTCCCCAGGCCTCATGCATCCCCGGATAAAATGGCAGCTGCAACCACGTGGCAACAAAATGGCGCCTGGCAAGAAGAATCAGCCTCAGCTGCTTAATCCAGGACTGTCCTTCTCAGGGTGGGGCTCTTCAAACGAGCCTGCAACCCTGGTGCCATGAAATCCATGCCTGGAAGGAGGCTCTTTGGGCGGTGGCGGTCATCCCAGTGGACCGGGAAGGACCTGCTCACCCACCCGCGGCTCGATGAGTAAGGAAACCTGCACCCAGCAACATCAGGGGAGCCCAAGAGAAGGGAGAGCCCCTGGAATGTGAGACCGAGATAAGGATCAGGACGGTGACTATGACGGTCATCCCAGTGGACCTTGAAAGACCTGCTCACTTGCCTACAGCCACATGACAGGGAAGAGGCAAGCGCCTGCAGCATCAGGGTTCCCAGAAGGGATTATCCCCGGAAAACAAGGGCCGAAGGGGAAAAACCCCTGTGGGAGCAGCCGCTCTAATCAAGCCGGCCGCTCATTATTCACCAGCCCTGGCGGGTGACATGAAAAAGGCAGCAATTTGCAGAAGCAGCTCTGCCTAACAAATAGCCTGTCTCTCAGGAGGAAGAGCAATGAGAAGGTAAATAACTGCAATCTGCTTGGAGCCGATCTAAAAACGTCTCCTTGGCTGACCGAGTTGTAAAAACTGAACAATCCAGGCGAGCGAAGGGGAGTGGCCAGACAAAATTGATACAAACTTAAGTCTTCAGGCAGCTGGAAGTGGAAATGCAAGAACTGTATTCTCAAAACTTGTATGTTCTCTTCACTTTCACTTCCTGCAAATATTCCCACCCTCCCTTCTCTTTTGCCATCGCCACTGCTAGTGGATAAGATAAAGATATAAACACATTCTTATTTTAAAACTGGTATATCTGAGGATAATGTCTTATGGGAATATCGCCAAGTACCTCTGAATATATTAAGCAAAGGCTGGCAGCTATCACAGTATCACAGTATCACTGTGGGCAAAGAGGAAAAAGAGGATATTTCCCCCCAAATCCTCTCTGCAGTAGGCAGGGGCCTATCTCTCTGCCTCCTCATTTTTCAAAGCTTCTTTTTGCCAAAAGGAAAGAGAGAAATTATTAAGGATAGAGTATGTCATACCTTGTTACTCTTGCTGGTCTCAAATCTGTCATTTGTTAGCTATGACAGCTCATTATTTATTAACTCTTATCTTCATAACAATACACAAAAATAGTATTAGTAATCCACATCCTAATATACCGTGAAAACTATATTCCATTATAACAACCTACAAACTACCACCTGGTAGGGAGCCAACTCACTCTAAGTCCCAAAGGGCTAGGGCCATTACTGCCACTCCTTTAGCCACTCGGTGTTCTTCTCCTCTCCATCACCACTCTTGATATCTTCATGGCCAACATTCCACCAGTCCACCTGAATTTTCAAAGCTGGACATCTTATCAGTGTGAATTAGTTGAGAACATAGTGGAAGGTCAAGATATCAATGTGTAGGGGAACCAACATGGTAGCCAATAATCTTCTACTTTCATTTAAGAGACCTTCATCCTATGATAAGACTGCTTTAGGTTGATATTACACATTATCCCAAAAGCTAATTGTGCATGCTCAGACGCACAACATATATCATTTAGTTACATCCATCTTATCTTATATTCATCGCTTAATAGTATTCATCCATTCAACCATCTTCTGTATGCTATTGTAAGAAACATATAATTAACTGCCAGTTAAACAGAGTAAAATACCAGTCGATTTAGCAGAAATGAAATTAGTTGCCTTCCTATATAACATTTACACAGTGCGTGTCTCTACTAAAAACTTCCATTTCATTTGTGCTTGACATATTCGGTTTCAAAATGTAGAGAAAAGTTTGGATCTTTAACTTCCAAATTAGAAATCTGTTCCCCTCTACAAAATCTGTGCTCATGCCTTACTTTAAAAACCATGAGTACTTTAAAAAAAAAAAGGGTATCAAAGTTCTTTCTACATGTTTTCAAAATATAACAATACTCTTGAGTATGAATTCTAAATTAAGACATGTTTATAATTTGTTGATCATAACTGGGGTTCTGCTCGTTCATTAATATATATAGGGCAACGAACCACATTTTTCTGATCTGTATTTCAGTACTGGTATGAAAGCATGCCTTGTATGAGTCTCCATTCGCAGGGGTGTTTATTTTGAAAAAAACAAGGTAGAATGCAACACTAGAGGGAATATTTAGAACCACTGGAAAGCGAAATCTCCCAGCTGTTTCTCCTTGGTCTCCAAAGCAGCAAGTAAGACTCCAAACTAAAGATACGCCATGACCTCATCCCTGTCTTTCTGGTTTCCCCACACTCAGAAAAAGCAGCAAATTTAATGAAACAGGGTTGGAGATGCTCTCAAGGCTATGACATGGCTTCACACATTTTTCTATTACTAGAATTTAGCGGAAAAATTGTTAGCTTTTGTGTAAGCCATCTTATCTCCTATAGTTTCTGACCTGGCTTTGATGTGAAGTCTTATTATCTATCCCCTCCCCCCCCTTATTCGTTTATTTTTAAAAGAGCACAAAAAATACCGGGACATTTTTTTTTCCCCCTCTAGTAATGGAGGGAAGGGAAAGAATTCTCTGCAGATTACATGTTTTCAGAGTTTATGCTGATACGACTTGTTTTCACAGACAGACATTTCCTGCTTTAGCCATATCTGGAAACTGGGTTTCACAGTGCATAACCTTATACTGTACCACTACAAGAACAAAGAAGAAGGTTTCGTATGACAATCAAAGCCATAGTCGGCTAACGAGACAAGCCTGGACTGAGGGATTATAACAATTCTTATGTTCTCATCCTGAACTGAATATTTGTCACATTGTCTTCAGCGGTTTCCACATACGAGATTTGATGGGGTGAAATCACTAAATATGAAACTGAAGAAAATCTGGGGGTTTTTGCGGGGATTCCCAAACAGGTCAAAAAGACACGTCACACTAGTTGAATGGTACAGCTGCCCAGAGGTGGTATTTACTTACCTTCACTACCGGTTCGCAAAATGTGAGCGTGGGTGCGTGCTCGCTTCGTTCAGACGTGCATCCCCCGTGCATTTGTGTGGCTTTCCGCGCATGCACTGTGCTCACGTACGCGGCTAGCACACATGTGCATGGCTTCAAAATGTGCTTAAATAGGATGGTATAGTGCTGGGGTAGTAACAGGTCCAACCGCAGGTCATTACTACCAGTTCGCCCAAACCGGTCCAAACCGGCTGAATACCATATCTACAGCTACCATAAATTTTGCAAGAGAAGAGATTAAGCTATTGAGGTCAGTGTAAAGAAAGTCTCTAAGTCCATTTACTATAAAGTCATCTCTACATCCATTGACAGTTTTCTTTTACCTGGATTCTGCTTTGGAAATTAAGGGGGAGCCTCAGATGAGGATTTTATGGTGGTAATTTTCTGCATTACCATCCTGTTATTTTAAAATTAAATCCCATGGGAGACACTGAGGTCCTTGCATTTTTACCCCAACAACTATTTCCTCTTTCACTTAAAATAAAAGGGCAAAATGTTCAGATCACAGTGCACACTGATCCCCAAATGTGGATCAACAAAATACAATGGTTATGGTTATGCTATGCTCAAACAAATTAAAGACACAATTGCTTACAGTGTTGGTCTGTTTATACTGCACAGTAAACAGTTGCTGGACTCTTACTGCACACTAAATTATAAATTAATGTAATTAATTAATTTATAAATTAATCCAATTCAATGTTAATTCGGTTTTACTATATTGTAGAAACCCCAAAACTGCAACCTTTATCAAAACAATACACTTAAGCCGAGGTGGCGCAGTGGTTAGAGTGCAATACTGCAGGCTGCTTCAACTGACTGCTAGTTCAGCAGTTCAAATCTCACCGGCTCAGGTTGACTCAGCCTTCCATCCTTCCGAAGTGGGTAAAATGAGGACCCAGACTGTTGGGGGCAATATGCTGATTCTGTAAACCGCTTAGAAAGGGTTGTAAAGCACTATGAAGCGGTATATAAGTCTAAGTGCTATTGCTATTGTTGTATAAGCCCATATTAAAAATCTCAAGTCAGTTTCAGCAATGAACAAACATTGTGTTAACTGTCAATAGCCATGTTAAGGTACGTTAGGTGGACATGATGAAAATCACTGGAAAATATTAAAAGCAATATGGATTGTCATCAGGGATAGATCAAGGCTGAGGGCATTTATCTAGAGCAGTGATGGCAAACCTTTTTTGGTTCGCGTGCCAAAAGGGGAGGAGCATGGGGGGGTCACGCACGTACATGCCCATACCCATAATTCTATGTGTGCCCCCAGCACATGCGTGCGTGATACCCCCCGTTCCCAGAACTTGATGGCACGCTCGTTTTCTGCTCTCCCCAGGCTTCAGAGCCTTTCTAGGTTCCTGGGGAGGGTGAACATGGCCTTCCCCACCTCCCCGGAGGCCCTCCAGAGGCTACAAATGGCCCATTTCAAGTTTTGGAAATGGGCCATTTCTGGCTTCCGGAGGGCCTCCGGGAGGGGAGGCTGTTTTCACCCTCCCCAGGCTCCCCAAAAGACTCCAAGACTTGAGGAGAACAGAAAAATGGAACTTCCGGTCCAACTGGAAGTTGGAAAACAGAATGTGTCCAGCCTCCAGAGAACCTTCAGGCTGGGAGAAGCTGTTTTTGCCTTCTTCAGGCTCCTAGAAAGGCTCCGGAGCTTGGGGAGAACAAAAAAACGGGCCTTCCCCATCCCCTCCAGGGGCTGGAAACAGGCTGTTTCCCGACTCCCAGTGGGCCCACGAGGTCCAAAAATCAGCCGGCCAGCACGCTCATGTGCACCAGACCTGAGCTCGCGTGTCCACCAATATGGCTCCATGTGCCACTTGTGGCACACGTGCCATAGGTTTGCCATCACAGATCTAAAGAGATATCAGGGATCAGTTCCCACCTGACTACCGGTAATTCAATTTTGTTTTTTTTTTAAACAAAACAAAAAATTGAGTAGAATCTATTACAGAAAAACAAATATTTTCTTCATTGTGAGTAGAGACGATAAAAATTCAAATATGCTGGAGTCACACAGAAAGAATGGAATTTTAAATCCTGATCTCAACAAATCTGCTTAGTAGAAGAAAAATGTGCATGTTAATTTAATGAGATTGAATTATGAGAATAGTACCCAGTCACTGAAAGCTCCTATCAATGAGCTTATTTCACTTGGGTTGTTATATGTAGAACAAGAAAAATAAACCAGTCATTGACTTTGGAGAATGGCCAATCCACCCTTTGCACTTGAGGCACAATGATTGGGCTCAAATTTTTTTTTTTGCATTTTGGACACATTATGTGACGCCTTAGGTCTCTTGAGAAGTTTTGCAATCATTCTATTAAAAGCTTTATATAGAGCAATGAACTAAAAAAAGAATAAAAGATCTAAGAAAGAATGAAAAAAAAAGAACCTTCCCCTTCCCACCATCATCATGACAACTGTAATTGATTTCATAAGCTCTTCATCTTCTCTTACTTAAAAAATATAAAACTATTATATACACAAATCAAATAAGTAACATCTTCTCCAATCCAATTAACAGCAAAAAATCCAGAACTCCAATATATTAGCATTAATTAACATATATAAAACTCAACATATCAGTTCTTAACTGTAAGCAAAATTCCATTTAAAAGCATAAAATGGTTACAATAGCCTAATGTAAACCAAATAAAAGAAACACTAACAAAGAGACCATTTCTCCAAGCTTCATTACACAACATTTTTCCCATTTGAACCAACAGTTCCAGACAAAATGCCTAAATAACAATTCATACCGTACAAATAAACATTATACAGTATATCTTAACTGTAAAGTATAAATACATCCACATTTCTCAAATATGCAGTAATGTCTGTCACCTGATAGAATTAAAAGACTAAAATTTAGCATAACAAGGATAAATAATTTTACTAAACTTCGTTACTTTGAGTAAAAATCCAAATGAAAGCCAGATTGAATACTATAACATTAGGATACATAAATTAATTATAGGACAATGAACTGAAACACCTTATTAAATGTAAGCAAATCCAGTACACCATATTTTTCCAGTTCAGATACCAGCATCCAAAACCACCCAGAACACCAATGTGTCTCATTTTATGCTTGGTCAAATCAACTGGCTTTATATTCCCCTTTTTCTCCCATACACAGAACAATCTCTTTCTGTAGTTCATTCAAATGGTTATTGATTCTTTTTACAAATTTCTTCAGTACTTTAAACAGCTGTGTGGTTTTTTTGTGTGCTTGCATGTGAATAAAAACAAAATCCAATGCTTTCTGGGAATGTCATGTTTATTTTCTTCTTAATTTTTCAAGCCATGTCCAGTTTTCTCTTTATATCTGATAAGTTTTTATTCAAAGACTCATGTTTTTCTTCAGTAAATTTTTTGTTCTATAGCATCTTCTTCTATGAACAGATTGTTCCCAAGAAAACACAACATAACGGAATCTAATTCCTGACACAGGTCCCTCAAAGCTGTCTGAACACCACTATAGTTGTTTGTCTTGTTAATTCTCCAATCTCAAAAACATTTTTTTCCTTTTCCACAGCGTGTACTTATTTTTCAAAAATTATTTCAAAGATTGAATGTTCAAAACCCAATATTCTATCATTTCTGAGTCCTGAATTCATTTAAAACTTGGTTTCTCTAGCCAAAACCTTGCCTTAGTTTTTGCTGTTTATTTTAAATTCTTAAGGATTATATAAATAAATTTATTTTTATTTATT
>JANHGD010001674.1:129388-141819 GCA_027560375.1 Imantodes cenchoa
CGAGTAGAGGAGTGGAGGACTCTTCTTGTGAAATATTTCTGGACTCTCTCAATTGTATTAATGTCTGATATGCAGTGCAGGTTCCAAACAGGTGAGCTGTATTCCAGAATTGGTCTAACAAATGTTTTGTATGCTCTGGTTAGCACTGTAATATTGCCAGAGAAGAAGCTACGCAAGATTAGATTAACAACTCTTAGTGCTTTTTTGGCAATGTTGTTACAGTGGGCTCTGGCACTTAGGTCTTTGGATATGAGTACTCCAAGGTCTTTGACAGAGTGAGGGTCATCTACAATGTCGTTTCCTCCAAGTTTGTAGTTTCTATTCTGATTCTTTTTGTAGGACAGACATTTGTTGGTTGAGATTTGAAGTTGCCAGTTGTTTGACCATTCTGCTACCTCTGAGTTCATTCATACCTCTAAGGCATATTCATACCTCTGAAGAAAAATGATTTAACACGATTCCCTGAGCTGTAAAAAAAATATGGGGCTGTGATCTTCATACATCTGTAGACATACTGAAGACTTCCTGTATGCAATCTTGAAAGAGAATGGCAAACAGAGAGCGTAGAATTTCTTGGTGATATTGTATTACAATGGGTAGATGCAAAAGCTGAGGTGTTCCAAGTAAAGATTTGAATGAGTTTTTTTTTTTTTGGTGAGCATAGCTGCCATAATCACTAGAACTTTGTTTGTACTATAGAGCAGGGAAACAGTTTAGGTAGATAGCACAATTTGGCTTAACTATTCTTACCTGCGAAGTGGTGTCCACTTGGTTTCTTGATTTATATTTAAGCTGGAAAACTGAAAATCTTAAGTGTTCAATGGTTGTCTTAAATTGAGCTAAATGTAAACACGAGCCAGTTGTGACGATTGATGCTAAATGCCCATGATAGCAATGTTATTCTGTGATGCAATTCTCACAGTACAGTCCATTGGAGCTTTTCTAATTTGGATGGTTACATTGGCTTGGGCCTTAGGATTTTTCTCATTATGTGTTTTTGAGCATAAAATGTCTCATTTTGCTTTGAACTGTTACTAGTAAAATGATACTTCCTTTGATAGGTCAGTGTTGTGATATGAGCACAGGGACCATGTGTACGTTAGAAATAGCCAAAGAGTTTTTGCTCAGTTTTCTCATTTACACATAATGAGAAAATCCTAAGGCCCAAGCTAAAGGAACCATCCAATTTAGAAAATGGACTGTACTGTGAGAATTGCATCACAGAATAACATTGCTGTTACGGCTTGTCATCTATTGGGAGACGTAATTCTGGAATTGATTAATGCATCCTTAATACAAGAGTAGAGATTGAATTGACTGCTTCTGCAGCCTGACTGAAATAATGTGTCTCTTCACTGCCCCCAATATCTGTACATGCTATAGGGACAAAGTCATATGGTCTGTTGGATTATATGATTTCAGGAGGAAAAAAAATCAGAGCAAATTTCTTTGGGGCTTTTTTCTTAGTTTAAACCTCAAAATATACCATCATCCATTTAACCTACAATATGTGATTAGAGGTTGAACACAAGTTGTGCGTGATAATAAATATTTTGCCAGGTGCATGTAGGTGGAGGCAGGTAACAATTTGCATTAAGTTGATAATGAATGGTTGCGTTTGATTGGGCTTTAATCACCAAATAAATATGCATCTGGTACTTTTCCGTACTTTTCTGAATTGTTTTCATTCTCTGGGCTTTATCTTTACCTGTGTTTATACTGTCTGTCTGTCTCTGTTGCTATTCATGTGTTTCCTCGTTATTAGGGCACGCGGTTTTGGTACCCATGCTGGACCCCATAGAGGAGCTTCCAGAGAATGAAAAAGGTAATCAACAGGACCAATTGAAGTTTTTGTGGCCTTAATTCTTCTTGCATTATGTGTCTGTATGAGAGCGCAAGAGACAAGGGAGCAGTGTCACATTTCTTCTATCAGAAGACACAAAAAGTCTTACCTCAACATTTTCAGATAGCCTCAGTGTTTCTGTGATCCCTTTGAAAAGTAGCTTCCCCTATTGCTTGGCTTCCCTTTTTGCCAATTACTGTCCACCACTATTCTCTCTAGAATTCTGTCTTACTCATCCCTTATGTCCAACCTCCCCATGAACTTTCTTACAGCTGCAGATCATTGAGTCAGGGAAAAAGGGCCAACTAAGTTTCCTTGCTTTTGAATTTGTCTTGATTTTGGGGTATTGTTGGAATTCCTTGTAGTTCATTTGATACATTTCTGGGTATGTGTGGCTTTCAGCCCATTCTTTGAACATACCTCCTGTCTTATTCATACAGATCTAGATTTACAGTTGCCTTCAAGAAGTCATAGAATCATAGGGTTGGAAGGGAGCTTGGAAGTCTTCTAGTCCAACCCTATTTGAGCAAGAGATCTTATACCATTCTGGACAAAAGTCAGCGGTTAAGGTTATTTTTTTTATTTATTGAAGTTTCTATATCGAGAGTAGCTTTGAGAGTAGCTTACACACTGATCATCCAGAAAAAAAATCATAGATGAAATTGCTAACAAACACAATAAGTAACAATGTGGATGATAAAGTATATTCAGTGAACTACCCATGTTTCCCCGAAAATAAGACCGGATCTTATATTAATTTTTGCGCCAAAAGACGCATTAGGGCTTATTTTCTGAGTAGGGCTTATTTTCGGGGAAATACGGTACTAAGTGCATCTATCTGGCTGACAATCTTAACTCTGGCTTATTATTGTGGTAGGGCTTATATTACGAGCATCCTGAAAAAATCGTGCTAGGGCTTATTTTCCAGTTGGGTCTTGTTTTCGGGGAAACAAGTATTATTAGCATTCTATGATCACATTCTATGTTTACCTACATTGGTTAGGATTGAAAATTATTCTTAAGAGTAGGTCCACTGAAATAAATAATAAATACTTTTTAATTGATTTACTGTATCTATAATTAAACCAATACCTAATGCACAACTGTCGCCGCCCTGAGTCCCTCGGGATTGCGCGGCATACAAATTTTAATAAATAAATAAATAAATAATATGATTTGTCAGATGCAGTTGTAACCAAAGAAAGAGTTGAATTTCGGACTTCTGCAGCTGGCCCAGTTATATATAAAATTAAGTTATTGCTTTGCTTTTTGATATAGAAACATTAGAATTTCTTAGGCAGAAAATTCAGGTGAGTGCATAATACACTTCAAATGTTTTGATGAAGCGTGTATTGATTTCCTTGATGTGATTTTTAAAGAAAAATATCTCGCTTGTTTCAGAAATAGAAATGCAAGTGCCCCAAACTGGAGAAAATACATCTTCCACGATAAATATATTGAAGAGCAATCCTTATTTAAAGCAAGAGCTAAGAACTATTTTAGAGCACAACCTTGCAGAAAAAATGGAATCATTGGGAATTAAATCAGTAAGATCACTTTAAATAGTTCAAATGAGTGAAGTAATGTTAATCTCTTTTTCAAACCAGCGCTCTTCAGGTGTGCCTGCCTGACATTCTGAGTCTCACAGAATATTGCCTCTGAACAGGAAAAAGGGGAAAGACAAAATCTCAGGACAGAAATCAGTGCCTGTAAAGTAGTGGTGTACCAGGAGTGAAATGCTCCCGGTTCGCTCGTGCCTGTCAGTCGTTGGCAAGCCGGTCGCAAGGGGAGCGTGAGGCTCCACCCACCCATCCGGATGCCACCGTTTTGGTTCTTTAGCCCTCTGCAGATGCACAGAACACTTTGCGCATGCACAGAGGGTAAAAGAATCTAAATGGCAGTGTCTGGGCAGGCAGGCAGTACCTCACGCTCCCTTCGCGACCAGCTCGCTGAGAGCTGACAGGCATGAGCGAACCGGGAGCATTTCACCCCAGTGATGTACATCTGTAATAAGACTATTATTTGTTCAAAAGGGGAAAGTCTCAACAATACCCACAATGTAGGAATGTGTGGTGAAGATGATGGAACTAGCAGATTAAATTGACTCAAAAGAGAAAAAAACTATATTATTTCCAGTCAACCTTAAATATATTGTTTTTTCTCTAATAGATTTTTTGCATGAAAATCATGACTTTGATTATTAGAAAAACTGGAAAATAGAAAACAGTGAGCTCTTTTTTGTAATCATGAAATAAGAGTTAAATAAGGCGATAAATTTACACAAATGATAGAATCCATATATTCTTCCCAGTTGGGAAAGGTGATAATAAACGGAGACTTTACCAGATCATTCCAGATTAAAAAGGGAGTCCGGCAGGGATGTCCAGTGTCACCTCTACTTTTTATATTGACCCTTGAAATATTATTGAGCACAATTAGAACCAATTCGGATATTATCAGGACCAAAATCAAAAAAGAGGAATATAAAGTATTTTTGCTAAGAGACCCACAAGAGGTAGGCCCAATACCGATTAAAGAAATAGAAAAATTCGGTGCAGTGGCGAGTCTTAAAATTAATAAACAAAATACCAAATTATTAACCAAAAACATGACTTTGAATCAGGAATGAAAATTAGCAGAAGAATTGGGACTACAAATTGCTAAAAAAATTAAATATCTAGGTATTCTAACAAATAGATGCTCCTCAATAAAAGAAAATAATTATAAGAAGTTGGCACAACAAATAAAAATAGATCTCAAAAAGTGGGAAAAGTTGAACTGTCAATATTAGGCTGTATAGCAATTATAAAAATGAACATTTTACCTAAATTATTATACTTATTTCAAACAGTACTATTATTATTGGGAATTTTCAAAAATCATTATAATAAAAACATCAAATATGTGATCCTACATATTACTACAGCAGCAAGAATTCATACGCACAGTGCTAGAAAAACCTCAACCCCCCCACTGAAAGCTTAATAATTACAAAAATTTATAACTGTGCTGAAATGGATAAACTTACCATAGAACTAAGAGGACAGAAAGATTCAAACTACTATGACACGTGAGAAAAATGGTATCAATGGTATGAACATAGAGAATAAAAAAGGGAAAGTAAACCAAAAAGATAGAACAATGTAAATATGTAAATATGTAATGTACTAATGTATTAACAAGAAATCAATGTACACATGATGATGTAAATTTGCTCAAAGATGTTTTGTGATTTTCTTTTATAGTTATAAAAAATTAATAAAATATAATTAAAAAAAAAGAAATGAGTTAATATAAATGTACTCACATTTGATGCAGAAAAAATGGGAAGCTCCTTCCTCCCTCCCTCCCTCCCTCCTCTTCTTGTCTTTGCATTGTTCCATCATTTCCCAAGAATAATTTATATTTTTCCTGAAAAAATGAAATTATTTTTAATTTTCATTAATTCATCCTATTCAGGGAGTGCGTGGCATCCCAAGAGATCAGCTGAACAGAGTCTTGATATCTGTTGAGGCTGCTAGAGAAGAGAGTAAGAAACAACTGCCTGACATTCAACGTATTCGAAAGCGACTTGAACGAGAAGTCAGTTTCAGAGTTGCTGAAAGAAGATCTTGCAGGAGATTTCTTTCCAACCCTCATCTTTCTTCAGAAGGTATGATCTTTCTTTATGCTCTGGGGTCGGATTTAAAAGTTTAGCTTTGCTGTCTGTAAATGATTCCTTAAAATAAATGTGTGCCAGTTTGTATGTATAACGTGACTGTAATACTTAGATTTATTGACCACAACCAGGTCCCAAGTAATGCTGATCGTAAAACCCATGAAATAATTGTGTCATTCAGATTTAAACATTTCCAAGTTATATGGAAAATAGGTTAATCGGTTCTAGCTTGACATAAATAGACAATGAAAAATTATCAGCTTGAATTTTTATATGCTTCGTTAATGAAATAAAGCAGTAAAGATTAAAGGTATAAACGTACAACTTTATTTTTAGCAAGGTCACAGTAGGTGTAGAAAGCAAAATAAAAACAAGAATATTCTAAACATTATTCCTATCTCACCAGGATCTGTATTTCTCCGAATCCGTATTTCTCAACCTTGTTAACTTTAAGATGTGTGGACTTCCAACTCTCAGAATTCGCCAGCCAGCATTCTGAGAATTAAAGTCCACGTATCTTAAAGTTGCTCAGATTAAGAAACATAAGGAAGGAGACGATGACAGGAAATGGTCCCACCAAGTGGGAATGTGGGATCCTAAAGAGAGCCTGTGATTTGGTAATCTAGTGACTTGTTGGAATAAGGTAGTGAAATATTCGTAAGCAAAATGCTAAAATCGATAGGAAATACTGTTTTTGTTGTTGTTTTATGCGGCATGATTTCACTAAGTACGATATTCCTTCATAGATGGGGCATGTGGTTTAAATGACACTGGATCCTCCTTATCATTTCATTACAGCTAAACACAGGACAACTGGTTTAGGAACGTCATTACCCACCGTTTTCCCCAAGCCAATAAAATGTTCTTCCATTGCCAAACGTTCACTGGTGCAAAGAACATTGCCTGCTGAAAACACTTCAACCCCAAAGTAAGTTAAAAAATTCAGGTAAGATATAACTTACATGTTTTATGAGTAGCAATAGCACTTAAACTTAAATACCGCTTTTACAGTGCCTCTCTAAGCAGTTTACAGAGTCAGCATATTGCCCCCAACAATCTGGGTCCTTATTTTACCCACCTCGGAAGGATGGAAGGCTGAGTCAACCTTCAGCCTGGTGAAGTTTGAACTGCTGAACTAGCAGCCAGTTTCAGTGGCCTGCAGTACTGCACTCTATCCACTGAGCCACCTCAGCTTTCTTGGTAAGCTAGAAAAAAGTGGGACAGATAGTATCACCATCAAATGTATTTGTAACTGGCTGACAAAGCCCACTCAATGTATAAGTCTGCTTGGACTTGCCTGGGTAAGTCCCTCCAGCATAGCAGCAGCAGGCAATCGGGTGTGTATGTGCGGCCGACGCATAGAACAGGGCTGCAGTGGCATGTTCGAGAAGCAGACCGGAGCCAGAGGTCAGTAATTGGGAGCCCATCAGCAATGGCTCATCCCTGGCTTGCCTTCCCTGGCAGCCAGCCATGGGAGGAAGGTAAGGTCACGGCCATGGGATGAAGAAAGAGGCAGTTATGGGGGAAGAAGCAGGAACATTAAGGGTCGGGGCCTCTGAAGGAGGGGAAACGGGGTGACGCATCGCAGTTAAGGGAGAGCGGGTGGTGAGAGGGCAGAGGCTCCGGAGCCTCGGGGAATGGGCAAAGTTAAGGAAAAATATAGTATTAATTCATTTTTTTTTCCTACCGGGTTCTATGGGCGTGGCTTGATGGGGAGGTCATGTGACTGAGTGGGCATGGCCAACTAGATGTCACTTACAGCAAGATGCCACCCCTGTTACATGACCCGCCCACCAAGCCACACCACATAACCGGTAGGGGAGAAATTTTAATCCCACCACTGATTATAGAACTTGATTGTGGCATCTCTTTAAAATGCTACAAGTGGAATCCATGTCTCCTGAGATTTCTGAATTATAGCTCCCAGTAATCCCAGCTTTCAAGGCAAATAGGAAATGATACCAAGTAGCTACACCAGCAACCTCTGGAGCAGCGGTGGGCATCCATGGCTCCTGTACTAACTGTGGACTTCAATTCCCAGAATTCCTGAGTATGGCTACCTCAGGAATTCTGGGAGTTGTAGTCCACAGGTCATAAAGGGGCCAGAGTTGCCCACCCCTGCTCTTGAGGCTCACAGGTTCTCCGCTTGTTTTATTGTTAAAGCATTTCTAGTTGTTTTTTCAGTAACAAAGTGACTAAACAGAAAAGAAAGAAATGCAACATGCCATATATGATATTCAAATTTAAGGCCTTTCTTGTATAGGCTGTAAATAATAGCACAAACAAAACAAAAATTTTCATTGGAGATACACATATAGCCTAGGAAACGCATGTCCAAATTACATAGCATGTGAAGAGATGCAAGGAAGTTGTGGTCAACACTGCAGAGCCACAAACACTGTGAAGCTAACTTGTTAGTTGTGAAATAGACGCTTATCTGTTAGAACAAAAGGAAGTGCCTCATTAAATCTGTTACAGAGAAACCTAAGTTAACAGCTGCAGCATTCAGGCTGTGGACAAGATGATTTACAAATGACCAGAAGTAGCTGACAATTATTCTGTTTACAGTTCTCAATGCCAGTTACATTTATTACAACAGACAGTGGATAAGCTTCTGGCCACATGTTTAATAAGTGAAACAAGCAAAACCGCAGGACTGAACACAGAGCAAGTCTACCTACCTTCCTAGTACTAAGTCAGAAAACAGGCAGAAGCACATTTCCGTAGAGGTGGAAAGGGTCTATGACAACTTGCCGTGGCCAACTCACCATGGCCAACTTGCCAAGGGACAAGAGTTACACTAATATGGAGGGAAATAGTCAAATAGAATCATTAAGGAAAGGATGCCAAAGGAGGGTCAAAATAAAAGGTGAATGACAAAAATTAAAATATTTTTTAAATTATTAAAGAAAATTAAATTGTTGAATTGTCCCACAGCGAGTTGGCCATGACGATCTGTCCCGTGGCAAGTTGGCCATGGCTGCGGCGAGTTGTCCCATTCCGAGGTGGGAAAACCTGACACTATAACTGGATTCACGTGCAGTCACTATTAGAAAGGAATCTGTATGTCAATGCAATGCACACTGCTTAAATGTTTCTGATTGGCTATTCCTAGCAGGGAACACCGCTGATCAAAGTGGAACCCCTCCCATGTGTTTAACATCAGTTATTTTCAAGGAAACTCTGCTTGTTCTTCTCCCAAGGACAATTCCTGGCTTACGGCACTTGTCTGTCTGGACACAAACAACCCACTGGCTACAATTCACACTTGCTGCTGACGCTAAGCAAAGAAAAGCACGAAGCCATTTTACATTTGGTTGGAAGGAAAAAAACAAGCAGGCGCAGTGCTGCACTTAGCTACTAAGGCTCTGCACACTTTGAAAATGATTAAGCAGTGCTTTGGGTCATAAGTAAGCACAGCCCCTCTCTATTCATTAAAGCAGCTGCATCTTTTCTTAAAAAAACTTTTTTTTAAATTTACAAATGTACTTTAACAGGCTTTCTTCTATCAGAGGTGCAGATAAAAGACCTCTTCAACGGTGATGTCATTCCTACAGGGATTTGTTCCCAAGAATATTTGTATGATGCCTATCATCATATTTTTACAAATAGACAAGTCACTTAAAAACAGTTCTTAGACTTTTAATCTCTTGTATCTTGCTTTAATGACGCTATTTATTTTTAAAATTCCTTTGACTATTCTCATCCTCAACCCCACAATCCCTTTTTTGGTTCAGTCTAGGGCTTTTGTTTTTTTCTTTCTTCTAACTTCTTGTATGTGTTTCATCTAAGCTTGTATGCCTATTTTAATGTCTCGTATACTGTTGCCAAACAAGATAGAAATCAAAATAAATTAAACCAAAACCTAAATGAGGTAAATAGGTTGTCTACTTCAAGCGTATGGACTAGATAATTTTGAAGTAGTTAAAAATTAATAATTAGTCCTCTTTTATATTCAATGAATGTCCTTTTTCCTCTTAATCAAAATTTAGGCTATTTTAGAAATTAATTCTTAATTCTTAAGCCAGAAGAGACATGAATGATGAAAGAGTTTCACACTATTGTATTATGCTTATTCATTCACAAATGAAGAATAGAAATGTCTTTTTAAAAGATGAAAAATCAGAGAAATAACTGCTTGGAATATATCCTGAAATAATAGTTACTGGTGTTTGATTCTCTTTCTTCTCAAGAAATTCCAAAGCTGTTTTCAACTTCAACAAAATTAATATTTGCCAGAACTGTAAGGATAGTTTACAAAACAACACTGCTTAAGCAGTTCCACCAACCAACACATAATCACTACAGAGACACATCAGCATACAAACAAATCATACAGATGTTATTCTAACAAAATCAGCATTGTTAAATTACATAATTAAATTTAAAACCCTAAGTATGCTATCTAAATTACACTGTATATTACAAGAATTCCTACAACTGGAATACAGACACATGCAGAGCTACATATTCCAGTATGCCTTTGTGGAGGGGAGGAAAAATCATGTGCTTCAAGGTAACGTAATAAAGAGTAGCATTATTTTATGTGCATTCTTTAAATATCAAGAATCACCGCTCCTAACTCAGCAGATTAGATGCCCCACACAACATGAAAGTATTTGGAGAAAATCAAGTTTAACACAGTCACATTACATTTAGAAATAGGCAATATATTTTAATTTTTTTTAAAATATATATATAAAGCAGAAGCACTAAGAAAACAGGAATTTTCATCTATTTATAATGTTTATTTGCAGGAGTGATTCTCAATGTGACAAAAAGAGACCAGAGTTTGTGCATTCTGCTAGATTAGGCTAAAATGTGGTTGGTACTTTTGTGTTGTAACATATAACAGGAAACCAGTCACTGCTGAGCGAATGACCACTTTACATCACAATATGGCTTACTACTCGGATGCACTCTTTGTACCAACCAGAGACTGTGCTTTGTTAAAATGGCTTCAGGAGTGCACATGCTGTTTACTCAGCCATTTCCAGTTATTATGCATGAAATAGCTGGTGCATAAAAGCAGACTTTCCAGCAAATATTACTAAGGAGTTTAATTCCCCAGAAATAAGAATGTCAAATAGTATTGGCTGATCTTCCTATTACAGTGATGGCGAACCTTTTTTTCCTCGGGTGCCGAAAGTGTGTGTGCATGCTATTGCACGCGCACATGTGCCCACATCCATAATTCAATGCCCCCCATGTGTCTCACACCCTTGCACATGCGTGCGCGACCCTCCCGCTCCCCCATTTCCCAACTTCCGGTGGGCCCGGTAGATCCTTTTTTCACCCTCCCCAAGCTCCAGAGGCTTCCCTGAAGCCTGGGCAGGGCAAAAACGGCCTCCCTCACCCCCCACCCGGAGGCCCTCCAGAGGCCAGAAATGCCCTCCCAGAGGGTCCGTGCGAGCCGAAAATCAGCTGGCCAGCACACACATGCGCACTGAAGCTGAGCTAGGGCAATGGCTCGCGTGCCAGCAGATATGGCTCCGTGTGCCACCTGTGGCACACGTGCCATTGGTTCGCCATCACAGTCCTATTACTTTTCTCAAATGAAAACCCAATGCATATGCAGCTACTTTCCTCACGGTCAGGAAATCTAACTGAATATTGCTCCTGAAAACATAGAGAACGGCTGTGTCCAGATCATCCCGATTACCAGTAAAGCCGAAACAATTGCCTATAATATTCAAGTTTAGTTACATCAGCTACGTCTTCTCAACACTGCATCCCAATTCAGAAGAACACAACTACAAATAACACTGCTGAAGCTTTGCCCAGAGATTTTCAAAAAGCTACAAATGACCTTCTCATTTTTCCTAATAGATTTAGAGTTTACAAACTATGATAATTCAGTAAAAATTAAGATATGGGCAGATGGTCTCCAAGCATTACTCATAATCTGATTCACATTTGCCTAGAACTAATGTATACTGGTAGATTTTCCTGGTTGTTTGGGACTTCTCCAAAGGGTCAACTAGACAGCAGTTTTGCAAATTACAAAATTAACTGTTCTCAATTGTTAGTAAACTATGCAGAAAAGGCTCCTATAAGGCATGCCAACTCTTTCCAGCTTGCATTACCGAGTTCAAAATTATAGGTTTTCAAAATAATAGTTATAATACTGAAGATCTCATTTCATGTTACCCTACTTACTTAAAAACAAAAAGGCAGGACAATCTAAGACAAGAATATTGTTAACTCAATTAAAATCTGCATTTCCTAGAAGGTTAAAGCGATACATACACAGCAGGTATTATCAGATAATGGACTTCATCATATTGTGAACTCCCCACATCTGTTATTTCACTGACATTATTTACTGCAGCAAAACCTCAAAAGGAAATAGGTGGAGCAGTTCAGTCTGAGGCTCAAAACGGAGTTCCTCATACACAATGACAACATTTTCTGTGCTTTGCAGATCAATTTGCAAGGCTGCAAAAATGCAACACACCCTTTAATTCTCACTACAGTTTAAATATTTGGGCTTGATAAATACTGAGGGGAAAGGTACTTACTCCATAATTCTGACACATGATTGGACATTATGCATGTATAACATTTCAATAAAAACATGCCCGTTACTTAACAGGTACATAGCTTAGGGCTGGGGAAGGTCATGGAATAGGTGGATGAGTGTGGCACTCTGTGCCCCAGCAGCTGCTGGAGGAAGGAAGAGTGGGGTGACATGCACCAACTTTTCCGTACTTGCCCCATTGGGATTTTGTTTCATCTGAACCAGGGGTGAAATCCAGCAGGTTCTGACAGGTTCTGGAGAACCGGTAGCAGAAGTTTTGACTAGTTGGGAGAACCAGCTGGCCCTAGAGTGGAGTGGGAATGGAGATTTTGCAGTATCCTTCCCCTGGAGTGGGGTGGGAAGGGGCGTTGGTTCTTACCTGATACGCCCTTCTTCCGAGGATCGAAGAA
>JANHGD010001675.1:78163-89605 GCA_027560375.1 Imantodes cenchoa
TTTGAGATCTCCTTGTCGCTATTACTCTTCGGAGATTTCAGTCTGCTTCTTGCCTAATTACTACTTCGTTCTCGATTTCACCTTCTTTCCTCTGAACGTCTTTTCAAAAACAGCACCAGACATCTTGGGAGTATATGTACTGGCGGATGGAGTGAAGCAGAGCCGTCCGTCGGCAAAGGAGGTTCGGCGAAGGGAACTGTCCAGCGTCTCGAGGTGCTGAAAAAGTCTTGAGACGTTCGCTTGGAGAACGGGGAGCGTTAGGGCTGGCGGGCCAAACGCTAGCAAAGCTTGGTAGGGCGGCGCCACCTATCTACTAAATAGGAATCGAGCGGAGATTAACTCAAAACGACAGAGAAACACGAGGGTGGGAGGGGGCAACCAGGCGCATTCGCAAGAGCACGCCCAACTCCTGTACCCTCTCCGTGCCTGCTGAGCTAATGGGATAAGAGCCCCCTGGCAAGCGCCTCCCCCTTCCTGGGACCGCCTTCTCCTGCTTGGGCAGCTAGAGTAAGCGCCTTCAGCATCTGGATGGCAATGCTTCAGCCCATCTGCTGAACCCGTGAAGAAGATGGAATCGTCTGGCAAGAGAGCTCTTTACCCAGAAGGTAAGGGGAATGGGCGCACAAGGAGAAATAGTGTGCATGTGGTCGACGGGGGTGGCGGGGGAGTGGCGAGTGGACGGATTTATCTCCCCTCACTTTCTACCTCTTCTTCTAAGTCTTGCTTGTCGGACTGTTGATGCTTTTAGAAACTGTAGCAAAATTAGGGATGCCAAGGAACAAGATTCTTTCCCTTCAATGTCTTCCTTTTCTTCTTCCACTTCTGTTTTGTTTTTCTGATTTTCCTTACTAATACCAGATCAGCTCCCTCTGCCTAACTCCACATGCACACACACACACTGCTTAAGTGAATGCTGAATATCTGAAAGAGATGGCGCACACGGGGGGGGGGGGGACAGCTGAGTGCGCCTATATGGCATATAATGTATGTGTCTTAGTTCCTCAAAGTCATCCAGTCCCGCTGCAACCCATACATGACTTTCTTGGAGTTTATTTAACTCACAGGATACTCAGATTTCTAGATGTCTTAGATAAAATTTTGCAAAGACCAAACGGAGGTGGAAAAAAATGGAGTTTTCCTTGAAAAGACAGATGTTGCTTTTTGGGGGGGGGGGTATATGCACGGGCTGAAGAGAAGAATCAGCCACACTGGGTGCAAGAGATGCTTGTGGGGGAAAACATTTGGGTTAGTTACAGTATGTGGAGAGGCTCCAACAGGTAATTTAGATTTTCCTGTCCTTATTCCATTCTCTCCTATCTGTGGCTAGGCTGGTGTATATAGTAAATACTTTATTTATTTATTTCCGGAATTAAAACACACAATCTCTTTCCAGAAGCCTTATTTTTCAAGCTGCCTTGAAGAGAAATATTCTAAGGCTCATTCCCTTCAAGAGAGGGAGAAGTTAAAAGGCTTGGCTAGAATTTCCAGATTAATTCAAAATGTATATCCCCAAGGTGAATAGCTGCCTGCCTGTCTCAATTAACCCAGCAGGTTGAGCAAAACTAAATTAAGCAATTCAGTAGTAGCCTCCTTACCTATTTTTTTCTGTACTGTTATTTCCTGCTTTTTCTTTCTCCTGCATGTGGAGAATCTAGAGACAGGGAAGAACTTTCAAATCTATCCTCAAATTTATTTTTTCTGTCACTCCTTGTGTATGTATCTTGCCACCCCCCCACCCCCAAACAATATGAGAACAACAATAATATTTTCCTTCAGTATAATGTTTCAAGGGAGATGGGAAGTTACAAAATATGAAGTATGTGTGTGTGTGTGTATGTATGTATGTATGTATGTATGTATGTATGTATGTATGTATCTTATTTATTTAAATTACTTAAATTACAAATAAATAAATAAATAAATAAATAAATAAATAAATAAATAAATAAATGTATTGGGCTCATTATAATCTGTGTGTCGTGCTTACTTTGGAAAGATGAAAGTTGGCATATCTTTATTGCGCTACTCTAAAGTGTGTTTGTGCTGGGCACATCAGTTAAAGAAAGATAAATGGAAACTCTTGTAAGCAGATGTATTATCAGCTGGGAGGAGAAGAGGGGAATCTAATTGGGAGAAAGTGCAAAAGCTGAGCACAGTTTGCATTTTAAATGAAATGATACTTGAACCTAAGCGTGAGCTTTTAAAAAAAAATCCAGACTAAAAAAGCTGCAATCTAATGTATCTATTTGTCTTATTATAGACCTAAAATTTACACAGTGAAACTCCGAGTTTGCAGTTTATCTCTTCTTTTTTTGATTATTATTGCCTGTTTAGAAAAAAATGTATTTTTGGGGGGGCGGAAGGGGAAAAAAACATACGTATGCTTTTCAGAGACACACAAATTTTGACTTTTTGGCAGAAATTAACAAGAATACATCATTTATTTGCTTTATCCATGGATGAATAAGTAAGTGTTTCATAAAGTTCTTCTCCAGTGCACTATGGATCTAAGCAAAGACTGTGGATTTATATTTTCAGTGTAGAAATCAAATTATTAACAGCCCTAGCTTCAAGATGACTCATGTCTATTTAAGAATGGATGGAATGGCCAAAAAATACAAATGATTTTGAAGAAAGCTTGAAATAAACAAAGAGCTTTTGCTTAGTCTTGGGGCTCTTTTATGATGGCATGATACTTGTTACTGAAAGAAAGAAGAATATTTGTTGTGACAGTTAGCTAACATTTTCCTTAAGTCATATAGATACATTCTTCTACTCAAAAAAATCAATAGACTGCTAGATATTATAAAAAATCCTTCTGTCAAGTCATCTACTTCTATCTTTGCAGACACATATACAATGTACTAGGTCTATTTGTTGTTGCTCTTAAGTACTCAAGTGATATTAATATGAGTCTAATCCAAAGTGTAATTAGCATCATTCCTGTTGCATTTGATGACGGGGGGAGGGGGAGGGAACGGGACTATAGAATGTACTGCGTTCTTATTCTAGTTGGTTCACAATATTCTACCATTATCAGCATGATATATATTTGCATGTGTTCCTATGGAAGGAGGATTTTTGGTAATGATCTATTGCTATCAAAACATCTATCTAAAATAGTTGCTTGTTTGTTTGTTTACTATTGGTATCCTAGTGTGACATTTAGCTCAAATATATTGACAGCCAAATTTTGTAAAATTGTGCAGTGAGGTGAACAACCTTATGAAACCTTGCCAACCATTTGCAAAGCAAAGTACTGCGAGCATATAAAATATGTACATTGCACATTTATTTTGGAATAAATTATTTTATTAGTGGGACTAGAGCCAATTCATTTATTTTCAAGACTAAATTATTATAATATAGCATACTTACGTTTATGTATGGAATTGTCCTTGTAGATGACATTCTATGATGAAAATTTTTCCTTTTACCTTAGAATACCTTGTGCATACGTTACATTTTTCATGTACTACTGTTATAGTAGGATGTAGTCTATGGCCCAGTCCACATTAGTCTCTTGGAAACCACTTAAACTAATTCAGAATCCAACAGTTCACAGAATCATATCCATAGCCTTAAACTTATTTTAAAATAGCTTTGGAAATAGTGAACTGCTCTATGTTTAATGTTATTTGTTATGAATATTAATATATTAATAAACATAGCTTATTCTCTGGAGCATGTCAATAAGTACATTTCTTTAAATATTCCTGCAAATCCTGCAATTTATAATTAACACTGTAATCCAATAAATATACTCAATCAATGTAAATTTACTGAGTTAGATAAGATTTAATAGCCCTGAATTTTGACTGCAGTTTTACATGTACTTACTTGGAATCGGATTAAAAGCTACTTAAATCAGTGGAATTTATTCAGAATCACCATAAGGCCATGTCTAAAATCCATTTTAACATAAATACTTATTGTTTTTAAAATGTTACTTATGTAAATTCAATTATGGCTTAATGTTGACTTAAAGGACACATTTGGTGTGCTTGTTATAGCAAAGAAATAGAGAAATACATTCTGGTGCCTTTCAAAAATTTTGGGAAAACTGTTTCATTTTCAAATATATATTTACAAATATAATTTTAATTATCAGACAAATCCAGCAGTATTCCATTCCATTCCAAGAGGTTCTAAAAATCTATTCTGGGTAGCCTTGACATTCTTTTAAAATAATTTAATTCTGTGTGCCAAAGTAGTGTAATGTATTCTCTGGGTTCTGAATTACTTTTAAATTTGCATTGCTTATACATCAGGAGGGTACCATATAAGAAAGCTGAAACATTTTCTAACATCTTTCCTTTATTAATAACATGAATTCATGACATATTTAATGGTGCAACTGATCATGTTCAGCTTCTTTTACTAGTTTTAATAATCCATTAATATTGTCTTCTGGTGAAAGATTTAATGCAATGTATTAGTTTACAGGATTGTGCCATGTTTGTTTTGGGAGATGAGATGTCAGGATTAGCCCTGTATTTTTTCGGTCTTCTCCACTGGAGAATCTCAAAATTCAGTCATTTAAATGTTTACTTTGGTATTAATTTTGCTCATTCAATCATTCGGTTCTTTTTTTAAAATACTATATTCAACATTCCTTTTTGACTGAAGATTCTGCCAGCAAAAATGTAGAATCTTCTTGTTCATCCATCAACACTGATGAAGGCCTCAACAGTGTGGATTTTTTTTAAATAATCATGTTAAGATTAGATGTGGTGTGATAATTGATCAGGCCAATTTGGGCACAGAATGTTCTTGCACATGTTGAACAGACATCCAGTATATAGACACTGCAGTTGCTGTGCTAGTGGCTTTGGTCTTATGAGGCTTGCACTTACATTGTGTTTCAGCAATGTGCCTTGTTTCGTAAATTTGACTGCCTTTGTGGATGAGACCACAAAGTGGTTTTGTGCCAGCACTTCCCAGGGGTTGTGTTTACATCAAGTGATGTCAGGGAGGCCTTTAGTGTGCCTTTGTACTATTTCTTCTCATGCGAGCCTCTTCCAAGAGGAAGTTTCCCAAAAGGAATTGCTTGGGTACGTGCTTGTTCGGTATACATATGACATGACCTTCCTTGCCACTTCCTCTCCCATTTGTGCTTTCATCAGAAGTGTGTGCAGTGATGGTAGACATGTTCTAGATAAAACTTCAGTTTCCGATTCTTTGTCTTGTCAGCTGATGCCTAATATCCTGTAAAGACAAGTCATGTGGAAATGGTTAAACTGTCTTGCATTACTTCGACACATAGTGTTTCTCAGGCACAAACTCTGCCAACAAAAAAAGGTAGGCTGTAACATCATAGTGGCAATGTTACAAGACTATTTGACTTGTTCTTATCTGCTATTCTTTACCCTTAGCCATCCCATGACTGATCAATATACAGGAACTTCAGTTAACTGATGAAATTATCTTAGGAATTACACTTTTGATGTATAGTTCTCTGTTATGTGGTATATTTCTCTATTTCACAGCTGAATTTCAGTTGGTGCAGCCTATTTTTTTAAAAAAGTTTGTATCAATGGAGTTTCTTCTTTTAGGGATGAAATAGATTATTTGTTTCACCTTTTTATATCATGCTGACATTCTTGGTTTAGTGAAGATATATTTCTAAAACTCCATAATAATTTTCTGGTACTCATACTTTCCAAACTCTGCTTATGTTCCACTCTCATTTCCAAATCTATTTAGGATTATGTTCTGGCAATAAGCTAAAAGCCAATATGCTATATTTCACTTTGCATCTCATAGTAAGGACATTTTTAATAAATTAGACAAACATTACTTATTAAGAAATAAACCTCAAAATTCTGTGGTAATCATTTTAGAACTTATCTTACACATTGTAAAAAGTAAAATAAAAAAAAGTGTTTCAGGGGTCTTGCAAATAAATATGGGCATAGAATTGAGATTCATTCTAAAATTCTAACAAGTGGTTTAAATATTGATATCACCTTTTGCTTTAATATTTTGATATTTAAGATATTAAAGATATTAAAACAGCCTCCCACCGGCCAGTATGCTCCCACAGGGAGGGGCTCCTTCAGGTGCCGTTGGCCAAACAAGGTCGACTGGCGGCGCCCAGAGGGAGGGCGTTCTCTGTGGGAGCACCCAGCCTCTGGAATGAGCTCCCCCCAGAATTGCGGAGGATCCCAGACCTACGTACCTTCCAATGGGAATTGAAAACCTTCCTATTCCGGCAGGCTGGTCTGGCCCATTAATGTTTTTAAATTTTTAAATTGGTTTTAATCAGGTTATTTTAATTGGCAGCCGAATTCTATTTAATGTATTTTTACTCTATTTATAAATGTTTTATATCTTGTATTTTACTTGTTGGCTGTTCACTGCCCTGAGTCCCCCGGGAGTAGGGCAGTATATAAATTTAATAAATAATAATAATAATAAAAATGAAGTTATATATTATCTGTCACCTTTTATGTTTTTATTCCTAATAATGAACTAAGGCCTTCAATTTTCTTTTTCATTTCCCTTGTTAATTTGAAAATAAATGTGATGTCTTTTACTAGGAGTGTAGTGTATGGAAGCACACAAATTCTTTGTAACAAATGTGATTTCAAAACTATTCCAAAATTTCAATTTTCAAAATATTTATTATATTAAAATAAACACATACATTTGTATGCTGATCCGGGGGCACTAATTAGGATCGGCCTAATCTTCTTGGTGGTGATTCTTCTCTGGAGGAAGCCCTATGAGGCTTGATGGGGCAGAGTTCCTGGTAAATTTGCAGAAGGTACAAATTTAGGAGTAAATCTCGAGGCAAAATCTGGAGCCAGAATCCCGGAAGCAGTTCGTGACTGTGTACAGCCACATTCTGATAACTCTTGCGACGTAGCTGGAACCAATCGTATTGGCTTTGCTATTCTATTGGATTATTTCAGAGACATGGCGAGGGGGATCTGCTGCTTGGGTAACAGTCTATCCTCCATACTAACCTACCTAGGCCTTGTGCTCTGGAGAGGATACTCCAGCTTTGCATGTGGCATTTTAGGAACTCTTTCCAGAGCATGATACCATAGTCTTTCGAGATTGAAGAATTCCAATGAGACATTTGTATGGTATATAGAATAGAGTTGCCCCATGGCAAGATAGGCAGCAAGTAAATAATTGGATTTAAATTAAATCTTTAATTATATAATTATATTATCTTATTGATTGCAAATAAGAGTTGCCCCATGGCAAGATAGGCAGCAAGTAAATTACAAATTAACAAATACCTTTAAATGAGATTGATTTTAATTTAATTTTATTAATTTTATTAAATTTATATGCCGTCCAACTCCCAAGGGATTCTGAGTGGCTTAACAAAAAAAATGAACATTAAAAACATCATAAACATTAAAACAATATTAAAACCCATACATATCGTTTCATGGCCGGATCTCGCCAATTACAACTATGAGATCAATGGCCCCAAGCCTGCCAGAAAAGCCAGGTCTTTATTGCTTTTGGGAAGGCCAATGGGGTGGGGGCAGTCCAGATCTCCGGAGGTAACTGGTTCCAGAGAGCTGGGGCAGCCACAGAGAAGGCCCTCCCTCGCGGACCTGCCAGCCAGCACTGTTTGGCTGATGGGAGCTGGAGGAGGCCAACTCTGTGGGATCTCACTGGTCGCTGGGAGCTATGTGGCAGAAGGCGGTCTCGAAGATAACAAGGTCCTGAGCCATGTAGGGCTTTAAAAGTGATAACCAACACCTTGAATTGTGTTCGTAGACTGATAGGGAGCCAGTGCAGCTCATGGAGAAGTGGTATAATGTGGGTGTACCTAGGTGCACCCACGACAGCTCACGCAGCTGCATTCTGGACCAATTGTAGTGTCTGAGCACTTTTTAAGGGTAGCCCCATGTAAAGCGCGTTGCAATAATCTAATCGTGAGGTGACAAGGGCATGATTGACTGTGAGGAGAGCCTCGTGATCCAAGTAGGATCATAATTGGTCCACAAGATGAACTTGTGCAAAGGTCCCCCTAGCTACAGCTGTCAAATGGTGGTCTAATTTTAGCTGTGTCTAGGAGGACACCCAGATCTTGAACCCGTTCTGAGGGGGATGATACACAAATCTAATATAAATTATAAATAAATCATGGACTTGGCTTAGCTTTTCTTCACTAGTTTTCCATCCTGCAATTTCAGTTGATTTGATTTCTAAAATATATATATATGAATTGTTTAATTGCCAGATAATTGTTATAAAGACTGCAGTGATTTAACAAAAGTGATACTTTACATTCTTATTTAACATTTCAAAGATACGTTGACATCAGTTCCTTCACTGTCAAAATATAGAACTCTCTATACATCTAAGATATCTGACGGTAAAATGATACCATTTAAATCAGCTAAATGGACAATTTTGATGGACCAAATAATGGACAAATCACATTTACATGCATAGAGAAAGAGAGACTACATATTGTTATGAGAATAAATAATCAAAATGTTTTGAAATGTCAGGGGAGTAAACAAAATGTTGAATATAGTAAACACATGCTAATTAGTTATGATCTAATTTAAATTGTTAACTTAATTTGGGAAATGAAGTCAATTCAGTTTTGATATCCAACTTCATCCATTTAGCAACAGCACTTAGCAATAGCACTTAGAGTTATATACTGATTCACCGTGCTTTACAGCCCTCTCTAAGCAGTTTACAGAATCAGCATATTGCCCCCAACAATCTGGGTCCTCATTTTACCAACCTCGGGAGGATGGAAGTTTGAGTCAACCTTGAGCCAGTGAGATTTGATCTGCTGAACTGCTGAACTAGCAGTCAGTTGAAGTGGTCTGCAGTACTGCACTCTAACCACTGCACCATCTCAGCTCTTGTGGTAACATGCATATATAGTCAAAAAAAAAGTATGCATAATCTGATATGATGATTCATGTGTTTGACTCCAATAATCCAAATTCAAGTCCATTCTCCAGGTTTAAACTTAATGGATTATTTTGGGCCAATCTTTCTTAGCCAAAGCTTTATCACATTATTGCTTATCTGAACATGAAAATCTTTAGACAAGTCTCAGGTTCTAAGAGGAAAAAGTGGGATATAACACCAAGAAGCACTTTTTCTAATGAAAAGGGTTTTTTTTGCAAAATGTGAGCATCAGGGGTGGGTTCCTCCCGATTCGAACCAGATCACCCGAACCCTTAGTGACCCACTGGTGACATGAAGCTGACATCACAGATCCAGTTCTGTCTGTGCCGGTCTGTATATACCGCCATCTTTTTTTCTGAATTTTCGGTGATTTTTTTCGGTGTTTGGATGGCTTCTCCTTGTCCTCTGCTGTGAAAAAAGCCCTCCTGCCCACCCCCGGGTTAATACCGACCTTTATTTCTTCACCTGAAGCACAGTTGAGCAGCTCCTCAGCTGTGTTTTGGGCTGAAACCACCTTCTGAGCATGCATGGAAGTGAATTCTCACAAAGGGACGCGAAATATCGCGATGCGAACCCAGTGGCGAAGGTAAGTGGAACCCACCCCTGGTGAGCATACTTATATTTAGTAACATAAGCAAATATCCTGTTCATACTATTAAAACATCTCAAGGACATCCAAATATCACACATGTCACACATGTCACACATGTACATACATGTGTGTAAAGATAATTTACAAACTTCTACCAGTTTCACTGCATGATTTTCATCTGCTCCAATGATTTTGCATTGGTTTTTTTTCTCTGATATTTCAATACTGTTAATGGAGAATCTAAATGATGTTGCTCTATATTTTCTCAGACTTGTTTTATGGTGTGCAAATAGAGTAGTAATATTATTTATCAGATGATATTGTCCCATTCTGAGACTGTCCTTTTGTTATCATTAAACAATAGTGTAACGAACTTCTGAGAGGCTGGGAAAAAGATGTTACTTTGGAAAAGTGTACAGATTGAATCTATCCATTTATCTATATAGCTAGCTAGCTGTTCATGAAATCATTATTTTTTAAAAAATTAAGAAATCTCCATCTTAAGAAATTTAGAGATTTCTTAATTGGGATTAACGTCCACCCTTAGCAATTATGCAATTGCCACAGTATTTATAGCCTGATACCTTTTCTCTTTCAACAGATTTTATTAAAGAAGCATGTCTAAAAATCTTAAACAGCTATGAAAAATTTGACAAAGGGCTTCTTGATTTCAAAATAAACCAATATGCTGCTTTCTTTTTATCATAGTTAAATGATTACTGAATGTATTTCCCCATCTGATTCATTCCATTTTTAGTTCCTGGACAGAGTTGGTTCTTTAAAGCAATTGTATACATTAGGACTACCCACACTTTGAAAATGATTTGAATTTGAAATTATTTTATTTTTCCTTTTTAAAGATGAAAATAATATTGTTTAATGTTAACTCTATTGCCCTGGATGACTATATAGCATGCATTTTTAAAATTATATGTACTCTCTTCCATTCCACAAACATAAACTTATTAAAACCATGTATGTTTATAAAGTATCATAATAAAAGTTTCAGATTGGAGCTGATTTATCCCTACTCCATGCAAACTTTAAATAGAGATGCATTTATAAATTACCACTTAATTGTTGAAAAACAACTGTTAAAATATTAGTAATTAAGAGGAAGATAATAATTTTTCTAGGCTTGTCTTCCTTCATGACAGAACTTTCAAAAATTGCTTTTAAATTATGATAGTTGACTCTTTTTATTTGAGGATAATTATAAAAATGAGCAATTTTTTTCCCCCTTTGATCTTATTTCTTTTTTTTTTACTCAAGTACGAATAGAACCATCCTGGCATATGTTTGATGATGATTTATAAAGTAGAGTTAATGGTATATGCAAATTTGAGGATGATATAATTTCCTTCCATACTCTGCCTGATTTATTATTATAATCTTTTTACAGTAAACATAGATGAGTCTGTTTATAATACAGGGTGTCACTTTAATTTGAGAATAAGAAATAACAATAACAACAATTATCTTAAGCCATAACAATAATAAATTATACTATTTTCAAAACTACTATGTTCTGTCATTTGCCATGTTTACTTTGAAAGAAAATGTGTATATTTCATGTAAGGTGTATAGTATATATTTAGAATACATCATTTTAATTACAGCATATTGCATAATTGCAGAAGTATTTTTCACTATGTTGTTTTGCTGACGTTAAAGATTTTAAAATTTAAAAACATTTTCAAGATTTTATTTTCATCGATATGTGAAAAAGAAAAAAATATAAGGAACTGAAAAAAGCCATTGGACAAATATATTATTATTTATTAGAATACCAATTAATTGTATTTTCAATTTGTTAATACACAGAACAAGTAAATGTCACAGCATTGTTCTTTATATTACTCTAAAGCAGGGGTCTGCAACCTTAAACACTCAAAGAGCCATTTGGACCCGTTTCCCACAGAAAAGAAAACATCGGGAGCCAC
>JANHGD010001675.1:89705-109695 GCA_027560375.1 Imantodes cenchoa
CGCCCCCAGCCAAAGTACAAATTTTGATGCTGGGATCACTAACCTTCCCAAAAGGTCCTTTGTGAGCCAAGAGATGAAGATACACCCATAATTATTCAGTCTGCTTTTAGAAAGGGTTTCTGGAATGTTGGCCACTTGTCTATCATCTGCCAAACATACATTCATACATGTGTTGGTATGTGTGTGTGTGTATACATACACCCACATCCACACTCCCACGTCCTCACTTTGGCAGTAATATAACACTGTACAAAATTAATCTCTTGTTTCAAAAAGTCCTCAAGCAATTATAGCGAGCAGTGAAAACTTGTAGATACATCAAGCATTGCTACAAACATATGGGAATTGTCAAGCTAAGACACTGTGCAAGATGTATAGTTTCTGGGCTGAGCAGTTATTAGATACACCCAGTCTAATGGAAAGAAAGAAAGGGAGAAAGGCCAGAGATTATTCTTTAACACTTTCCAGTGAAACATTTATATACAAAAGATGAATTAAGTGTTCTCTAAGGAGAGTAACATAAGAACAAGTGCCTCTTATACTGTTTTTAGCAATCAGTAGATTGTACTATAGAACAAAACTGACTTGCATGATTTAGGGATACATGCATGCACACCAGTTCTAAAACCCATTGCTACCAGTTTGTGCATCCATCCCGGGCGGGTGGGCAGAACCCCGCCTCCGGCGCTACCGGTTCACAGAACTAGGCCAAACCGGGAAAAACCCACCACTGATGCACAAGTATTCTCATATTTGTTTTTTTCCATGGACACAGTGGTTGTATAACTTTTCTTACTGATCAACATCATTGTGACTAAAACCTTTGACAGGTAGTCCTCGACTTACAACCACTTGTTACAACCTTCGTCCAGTGACCGTTCAAAGTTACAACGACGTTGAAAAAAAGTGAATTATGACTGTTTTTTACACTTAGAGTAGACCATTGCAATCTCCCCATGGTCATGTGATCAAAATAGAATAGAATAGAATTTTTTTACAAATATAAATATAAATTGTAAGGATATAAGCCACAAAGTTACAGTCATTAGTGGGAGGAGATGGGTGATGGGAACGTTGAGGAGATTAATAGTGGTGCAGACTTAGTAAATAGTCTGACAGTGTTGAGGGAATTATTTGTTTAGCGGAGTGATGGCATTCAGGAAAAAACTGTTCTTGTGTCTAGTTGTTCTGGTGTGCAGTGCTCTATACCATCGTTTTGAGGGTAGGAGTTGAAACCGTTTGTGTCCAGGATGTGAGGGGTCTGTAAATATTTTCACAGCCCTCTTTTTGACTCGTGCAATATACAGGTCCTCAATGGAAGGCAGGTTGGCAGCAGGGGCGGTTTCCACTTACCTCTGCTACCAGAGCGCCAGTAGTTGGCTGCGCGCTCAGCCCGAGTCCTTGCGAGTGGGCGTGCCGCCCACTTGCATGATTTTTGGCTTCTGCGCATGCGCAGAAGAAAAAAGGAGCCGAAATCTCATTTGGGCAAGCGTGCTCACGCGAGATTTCGGGTTCTGCGCATGTGCAGAAGCCAAAAATCATGCGAGTGGGTGGCACGCCCACTCACAACGACTCGGGCTGCGCGCGCAGCCAACTACCGGCGCTCCGGTAACAGAGGTAAGTGGAAACCGCCCCTGTTTAGGACAATTCATCACAGCCAGAAAATCTGGCTAGTTCCATAAACCACAATTAAACCATGAATAAAAGAACACAACCAGGTTAGCCATTTATTATTTTGCATTTTTGGACGAGCACCTCCTTTGAAAACATTTAACTGAGGTGGAATGGAGAGAAGAGTTCCTGTAACAGAGGAAGAAGAAAACCATTTCAAATTTGGGTCAATTTTTTTCACTTTCAGGGGGTTAAGACCTCATGTATCAAAAACACCTTCGTTTCTAACATTTAAGCACAATTCTTAGAAAGCAAAGCATTTTTTTTTCTTAAAAAGAAACTTGAAACAGTAATAAATTCAATTTTTGCACAAGAAAATAAAATCAAGGGCTGCTTGGCAAGATTGTAACATGGTGGGGAAGATGCAAGCAAACCTCAAAATTACAGAAAAAAGGGGCTGGAATTTTAGGCAGGGAAGACCCAACAACTAGAGGGGTACTCTATTAGCAATAGCAATAGCCCTTAGACTTATATACTGCTTCATAGTGCTTTACAGCCCTCTCTAAGCAGTTTATAGAGTCAGCCTCTTGCCCCCAACAATCTGGGTCCTCATTTTACCCACTTCAGAAGGATGGAAGGCTGAGTCAATCTTGAGCCGGTGAGATTTGAACTGATGAACTGATGAACTAGCAGTCAGTTGAAATAGCCTGCAGTGCTGCACTATAACCACTGCACCACCTCAGCTCTTCAAAGGTGCCCTTTGAAAAGGGAAAGTAAGGAGAAACTACATGATCCAGCTACCTATTGTATTTCTTACAATAGGAACCTCCCACCTCCTTTCTTTATACTGCCTGTGGATGTATGCACATGGGAGCATGAGACAAACTAATCCAAAATCATGATTTTAATATGCTTGATGCTTTTGTATATTAAAGTTGGAGTATTTATCCAGAACACTAAGCTTCTGGCAGTTGATTTTCTTGAACCTTGATTTAGATTCCAGGAGTTCTTGTGATGATGTTGTTAAGAAGTCCTGTGTGCATTTGTTACCACTAAAACATTGTCTTGTGTATTTTAAAGACTCTGTGGAGCTCTACTGCATTCTTACCTCCCACCCCTTCACCATGACTAAGTGTTGCTAGAGAGAATTACACTTAACCATTACACAGATGGCAAAAAATGGCACTTATCTTGCACTGTCTTTTTAATTGTATTTTTAGATGGATTTGAACTGAAGCCAAAGACATCTTGAAGATCTGCTTTCCTCCATCCTGAGACCAGATCCATCATGGCAGCGGGTGTAGCAGCATGGCTTCCTTTTGCCAGGGCAGCTGCCATAGGTTGGATGCCGGTGGCCAACTGCCCCATGCCACTAGCCCCATCAGAAAAAAATAAGCGTCAAGATGAGCTAATCATTCTCAATGTGAGTGGCCGGCGTTTCCAGACATGGAGGACTACATTGGAGAGATACCCTGATACTCTACTTGGCAGCACAGAAAAAGAGTTCTTCTTTAATGAAGACACCAAGGAATACTTTTTTGACCGGGATCCTGATGTCTTTAGGTGTATCTTAAACTTTTATAGAACTGGTAAACTACATTATCCAAGGTATGAGTGTATCTCCGCTTATGATGAGGAGCTTGCTTTTTATGGGATCCTGCCTGATATCATCGGGGACTGCTGTTACGAAGAGTACAAGGATAGAAAGCGGGAAAATGCTGAGAGATTGATGGATGATGCGGATTCTGAGAATAAACAAGACTCTATGCCAGCCCTGAGCTTCCGGCAGACCATGTGGCGAGCCTTTGAGAACCCTCATACTAGCACCTTAGCCTTAGTCTTTTATTATGTCACAGGCTTCTTTATTGCTGTTTCTGTGATCACCAATGTGGTGGAGACTGTACCATGTGGCTCAATATCCGGCAACAAAGAACAGCCATGTGGGGATAGGTATGAAATGGCTTTTTTCTGCTTGGACACAGCTTGTGTTATGATTTTTACAGTTGAATACCTGATGCGACTTTTTGCAGCTCCCAGCCGGTACCGGTTCATCAGGAGCGTGATGAGTATCATCGATGTAGTGGCCATCATGCCCTACTACATAGGTTTGGTGATGACTGGCAATGAGGATGTCAGTGGAGCTTTTGTGACTCTGAGGGTTTTCAGGGTATTCAGGATTTTCAAGTTCTCCCGTCATTCCCAAGGCTTACGAATCTTGGGGTATACACTGAAGAGCTGTGCTTCTGAGCTTGGTTTTCTTCTCTTTTCACTCACCATGGCAATTATTATCTTTGCTACTGTGATGTTTTATGCAGAGAAAGGATCTTCAGCCAGCAAGTTCACTAGCATTCCAGCATCATTTTGGTATACTATTGTCACCATGACAACTCTTGGGTAAGTACTATATTTTTCTTTCTTGAGCAAAGAAAAAGGTTACTGATTGGTGGAGTTTCAGAATTTTCTGTGGTAGCTTATCTTCTACCCCTCCCAGAGCATAACTCAAAGATATTTTTTGTTGTTTTGATTGTTCTACCGTGTACATTAGTTACAACAAATCACTGTTTCATATTTGCAGTTAGAAAAGGAGATAGTTTATAGCATGAGAGGATAGACCAAAATGTTTTGGAAAATCAGTTGTTAGTTAATTAATTTGGAATCTTTGGAACTTCTTCCTGTTCTCATTTTGGATATGAGCGGCCTGTACAAATAGTTTCTTTTGGTTTAAATAATACTTTTTCTAGTATGGGATTATTGAAATCCTTTTTACAATGCTTTTGACAAAAGGTGAGATGGTGAGTAATTAAAACTGGAATCAAAAGAATATGGTCTACTTCAACTGGAAAAGACAGCCACCACAAACCAAATGTTTAGAAAGCAAATAAAAGTGTACATTTCCTTTTTTTGAAATCAAGTGTTTCATTTTAAAGAGCTTGAGCCGCTCTCAAAAATGTCAGCTTCAAAGAGTGCTGATACTATTTACCCTTGTATTCCATATTTCAAACAAAGGGCATTCTCATGCTTTTAGAATTTCTTCACTCAATTTGTTTTCTGATCAGCACAGGAACTGACTTAAGAAATAAAATACAAAAACTCGGATAGGGAGGAATATGAAAAAACAAATAGTAAACCCTTACCCTTACCTATTAGTGGTGTCATGGATATTTATTTCAGTTTTATTATTGGTAGCAATTCATAGCTAGCATTTTTCATAAGTTAACAATATCTTGGAGAAAGAGCAAGACAGATAATATTTATAAACTGAATGTATAAGAAAGGTTAACACATGTGTTCTTTCATCTTTAATTGGTCCTTAGCTTCTGATTAAATCCAAACAGATACTGCAAATTAAGAATTCAAAAGGTAGAACGGACTGAACTGGAAATTATTGTACATGGTTAAATGAGTGTGTGCCAAGAAAAAAAAAGACTTGGGTAGTATGATATCCATAGTACAGGAATTACAAAATGTTAAACTCACCAATCCTGATGATGAAATCACATCCTCATATACCCAAATGGTTTGGACTGGTGTAAACATTTGCAATCTGTATTACAAAGGAGGGGTACGTAACCCATGGGATATTTCCACTATCTTTGTACATCATAGGGACCAGTTGAAATTTCAGTTTTTGCAACTTTAAGATGGAATATTGATGGTAGTTAACTTTTTAAGTGGGGGAAAAAAATCAACTTTAGCTGCTTTCCCATGTGTTATTTAACCTCTGCAAATAATATCAGGTTTGTATATCAGCAAAAAAATGATACCAATAAAAAAAATAAATTTTCTATCTGTTTGTAAGATTGTATGGCTCCTGATTTTTAACCATTCTTCAACAATTGCTTTTCCCATGTTTGATCATCAAACACTGTGTAACATTCTTCTTGTATTAAGGGTATTCACTGTGTGCAAAGAAACTTGAACTTTATAAACTGAATAGATTAAATATAATTTATCTCCTAAAAGGGCAACCAATTATACTTTAGAGGAATGAAAATATTTGGAAAATACAGAAATGTGAAAATTGAACATTTGGCACTTCACTGAAATAAATCTCCTTATTTTGTTTTGTTTTGTTTACTTTGGGCACCTTGAATTTAAAATACGTGCTAGAATTTATTTTCATTGCATTTTGGCTTCTTTTGCAAGAATATGTTAAAAATTATTAGTTTCAATTATTTGCAAGAGGGCAACAAAAACAGAAGTAAAACTTAAAATTGCATATAATTTCAAATGTTACTTTCAATAGAAAAAAATACAGTATTTTAAAGGACAATGTTGTCTTTTAGGATGGTGTACAATGATTGTAAAAGTTAATAATATTATGCAAATATATACATTTTACAAATAGCAACTGAAAATTCTTACAAATTCAAAGATGAGGAAAGCATGTGGGCATTCTGGGATAAACATTATATGGCACCATATGTTTTATATGAAGCTGTACATTTTTAAACTCTGTATATCTCATTTAAGCTTCATAGAATGTAAAAATGAATCTGAAAATGATGCCAGGCTACATAGCTCCTATTCATAGTATCATACTTAAAATAAGATTTAAGGTTGCTGACAAACATGTTTGGAAAGAAAAAAAAAACTTTCTATTGTTGAAGACCTTAGTGCTCTTTGAGCTTCATTGTTTGTTTCCAGACATTTCATTACTCAACTAGGTAACATCATCAGTGCTAGTGAGTGCCTGATTTGCTCTCTGTTTATATAGAGCCATGATGGCAAACCTATGGCATGTGTGCCACAGGTGGCACGAGGAGCCCTATCTGCTGGCACATGAGCTGTTGCCTTAGCTCAGCTCCAGCGCCAACCAACTGATTTTGGCTGATGCAGAGCTCTCGGAGGGCGTTTTCAGCCTCCAAAGGGCCTCGGGGGGGGGGTTGTTTTCTCCCTCCCCAGGCTCCAGGGAAGCCTCTGGAGCCTAGGGAGGGCAAAAAAACCAGGCCTACCAGGCCCACTGAAAGTCAGGAAATGGGGAAGTGGGGGATCGTGCACACATGCATGGGGCAGCATGGGGGGGTCGTGTTTGACCGCATATTTACAGGGGGGCAGGTCACATGGGGGGCATTGAATTATGGGTGTGTGCACATGTGTGCATTCCATAGCACCTGTGGCTTGCTTTTGGCACCCGAGGGAAAAAAGATGCACCATCACTGATATAGAGTAACTTGTCCTGCCAGTGTTGATGGGGTGTCATTTTCTCCTTAGTCACACTATTGTTTTCTGCTTGGTTGTCTGATGTTAATCCTTACTTATCTGGGCATTGACTGCTGTAAAGGATGTGTTCTGGTCTTTTTGTTCCCTTCTTAGATTTTTTAAATAAAATTTGCCTGCACATGTTTTTAATGAAACAACCAATTTAAGAGAGCACCAAGGACTCCATAGTTCAATCCTGAGCTACATCTATTATCTTCTACTGAGATTTCTATTGTTTCCCTTTTTCAATGGAAAGCAGGACAGGAAATGAAACGTATCTAACTTGTCCAAATATACAGGGAATGATTCCACAGTACCATTAATTCTGTGTTTAGCTAACTGAAATACACTCAGACATAAAGCACCTTTCCTTTTTGTACATAATGATAGTCCAGAGTGAGTCTTCTTGAGCACTCTAAAGTGTTCTTCGACAAGGTTAATCATATAAATTATAGCAGTGGTGTTAAGCTCACTGAGCAGGCTAAAAAATGGCAGACACTAAAATAGGATATTTAACATTTAAGGCTGATCATTTTAAGCTTTTTGCAAACTACTGTCTTCCAACAGAAATTAATGCATGTACCTACTTGTATTATTTGTCTGGAGTGATTTTTAAATGGAAGAATTTGCTGAAGAATCAGCTGTACAGTCTGCATTTCTGAGATCTCTTAAAGACCTTTTTGTACTATAAAGGTCTTTTTATACGCTAAGGTCAAAACACCAGATAATAATACCTGGAGGGCAAACTTCTTTACTTTTTTCACTTTCCATTTCACCTTTTCTGTTAATATGTCATTACTTGCCCTTTCTCCTAGAAGCTGTTAAAGTTATGTGTTCCTGTTGATTTTTGAGAAAGTACCATGTTGTCTTGTAAGATTTATAAAGGGCAACTCTATACCATGATGGTTGCTATGGCATTTCTGAACTTCTGAAGGAATTAGTATGGCATTTCTATTTTGGATTTATTTCAAAGATAAAATGGAAACATTTGTCTTTGCCTCTAAAGTATCATTGGTGCATTTGGGCTTTCAAAACTTAAAATCTATACCGCCATCTTCAAAAATTGAAATCAATTTGTTGAAATTCTTGTAATAATCCTCAGCTTTAATTAGAAATGGACTTTGAGTCATAATTTTCACCACCTTTTAGGTTTGGGATATTTGAATCTCACTAGCATCTGAATGGAACATTTTTGCAAATCAGCTACACGTAATATTAGGAAGATTATAGTCCAAAGTTTATTTCAAATTGTGTATACTAAGGATTTTACTTCACCAGTAAAACAAAGCAAAGAAGCAAACAAAAAATCTCCAACCACCAACATACTCTTATTAGAACATCTGAATAAAAGAGTATTGTAAATTAAATAGCAGGCCAAGATCATGCATAATATAACAAAGGTATTAAGACATGCAGGTTTTTTTTTTTCAGAATTAGATTTCTCAGAAAACGTCTCTGCCTCCTCTTCTGCTCCTAGCTAATTTATGGAAATAGAGTTGGGTAAAGAATCATGACGTTCTTTGTTTCCATTTCATCCTCTAGATCAGGGGTCTCCAACCTTGGCAACTTAAGCTTGGCGGATTTCAACTTCCAGAATTCCCCAGACAGCAAAGCAAATGCCACAATAAATGCAGAGTATGAATTTGAACTGTAACTCTTAAAAACTGGACAGTATGACACATTTCCCACACGTTCCTTTTGTGGAATAAAATTGAAAGCGACTTCAATTCCAAACTGTGATTCAGTTTGCAGTACAGTTTCATGCATAAATGTATTCATAAAATCTGCTAGAAATTAATCCTGGTTAGCATTACATCGAATGCATTAAAAAAAATCATATATTGTTTGCACAGTATATCTTTATGATTTCCCATGATGTCTACCCTCTGGTGCAAGTTGCCAGGGTTGGTAAGGTCCAGATTCCTTTGATCAAACGGTGTTATCTACTAGGACCTAGGAAATGCAACTTTATGTCTGCTATGGTGTCTGCCTTCTGTCATGAGTTTCCCCATGAGATCTGGGTGACTTCCACCCTGATGACATTCCAGAAGGTTTTCTTGTGCTATGGCAGCTGGAGCCACTTGCTGGATGTCCTTGTTTCCCCCCACCCCCCCACCCCCTTTTTCTAGTTTTAGTTGTTGTTGCATATTATTTTGTTCTTATTTATTCTTATTCTGATCATTGCATTGTGAGCAATGTTAACTCATTCTGGAGTTGGACAACGTAAAATAAGATAACATAAAGATATTTTTAAAGTAAAGACCCTATCAATGGACCATTGATTGCTCTTCCTTTTATAGGATCGTGTCATGATATTTTTCAAAACCTTTAAGCTGGGTAATTCTTATTTCATTTAAATTATTCTGATTGATTGATTAATCAATCTATTTATCAGATTTATATGCTACTCATTTCACTATCCAAAGTGACTCTGATCAACTATCTAACACTTCAACTTCTATTTCAAAACATTTTATCTACAAGAACCTACTCATTCTAAATGTATGTAAATCACAGAAAGGACCTTTAAAGTGGTAACTTTGGGTTGCAATTAGTTTTCTTTGTAATTTTTGCACTTAGTCCTTCAAGTGAAATGCACCACAGAGTAGTACCTTAAATCCAGAAAGATGAGAGGAGGCTTTCACTTACCAGTTGACAGTAGAGATTAAAGCAGGCAATACAAAAACTCAGGCTATACTTTCTATTCTGGGAGAAGATTAAGATCATAAATCTGTCAATCATATTTAGCTGGGGATACCTTCAAAATGGGCAAAGTATGGGATATATCTTATACTTATTTTCAAAACAAGTTTTGCATTTGTATTTGTATTTTTTTTCCTGCTTCTTAGTCCAGCCCTAATTTTCAGGAATCATGGTTGCCAGCATACTGACCATGTTAAGTTATTATGAAAAGATGATAGATCTTCAGCCTCAGACCTCTGATCCCAAACTCAAGGTAGAACTTAACTATTGTAGACCTGTGCTGGAATGTCATCAAAATATGAAAACAAACAAATAAGAGTTGTATATCAGAGGGACCTAGACTTTGCTAGAGCTTGTTGCCTACTTTCCTGGCAACTCTGGTTGGTGACCATATTAATTTGTTGAAAGGTTAATTGAAATTTCATAAATAGCACTCTTCTTCTATCACTCTTCTTCTGCTGAATTTCCACAGTTCTTGTCTTATGTCTAAGTATATTACCTATGTAGTATGCCTATATTACTTTATCCTTCTCATCTGTTCTATATCTACTCTATTGGTATTATTATTATCCTTGTTATTATACTTATTATTACTTTGTTGTTTTGTATATACAGTGAGAACTTATGTAGTGGAGACAAATTCCTTGTATGTCCAATCCTTGTATGTCCAAACATTCTATTCTGTTGTTCTGTTCTGTTCTGTTCTGTTCTGCTCTGCTCTGCTCTGCTCTGCTCATGCTCTGCTCTGCTATTTCTAATATTTCCTTCACTCTAAGATGTTATTTTGTTTAAGTGAATAATTGCACGTGCTATAATACAAGAAAACACATTTTATTTCATTATTTATAATGGTTATAAACAAATTTATAAAATCACTATAAACTTTGTAATGAAGTTTTTTTCCTCCTACAGAACTTCAAGTTGCACTGTTCCTAGAGAATAGGCTAAATGCTGCTTTCCAAGTTATCCGGCAGTCTCTTTCTGAACAGGCAAACTTATACAATGAGCTTCTGATGCCATTTTGGCAGGAGTCTATTTGTAATTAGATTATATTTGCAATTCTCTCTCTGTGGTACATTGCCAAAACATCCAGCCTTATTCTCTAGCGGATTGCAAAATCGGTTCGTACCTTGCCCAGTTAGTGATATGGTACTTTGCATTTGAATAATTCCCTGACTTTTATAAACAGTTCAAAATTATTGGCTCAGTTGCACTTTACTGCCCAATTAGCATTTTTGAAATGATTTTGGACCAGCCAAATTTATGTGTGCTTTAAAATAAGAATAAGAGAGTGTTGGTTTATTTTATGCATCAAAGAATTCAATCTGAGTAATCGAATCATTGCATTTGTTCTTGTTAGTAAACCAGATTGATTTTTAAATAATTGGGGATGTGTAGGTGAACGTTTCTTACATTAAGTTTACTGAGACAGAAAAAAAAAGTTTGCTAAAATATAAGCAAGCTAAAACAGTAATTGGATATTTGCAAATGCTTTAATCCCTAATCCTTGACCACCTTCTTCTTTTCTTTTTTCAAAACACAAATAAGAAATGTAGGATTATTTTTTTTTGCTTAATGGAGTTCTTTTAGGGTTGTTCAGCTAAAGGAATAATAATATGGGGCAAGGTCCATGAATTGTGTTCAATACAGTCATAAACTTGTTTACTTGAAAATAAGTCTGAGTTTAATGTTATATACCACTGACTAAATAGGTATAAGAATGAAAGATGCTGATGACAATAGCATCTACTCTTAATAACTGGAATAAAATAAAATCTTTGCTAACCTTTAAGAAGTTGAAAGCAATAGAGGAGCAGATACAAAATGTTGATCTTGTGAAATGCTTTGAGGTTACAGTGAAGTTCATTGCCAAAATATAAGAGAGAAAGGAATGATACTAAAGCAGCAATCTTTGCACATCTGTCTTTAAAAAACAAAAGTCAAAGCCACAATTGGTTTTGAACAGCAAATTTTATTCTAAATGCATTATTAATGAATCCTAAATGCAACATTTTTTATTTATAAAGGGCTTGACATGCCATTGAAGTAGATTGCTTGTACTCTCATTTGACAAATGAGAAAAAGAGCCGGCAATTAGTGATGTGATTTATCAAGCCTTACCAATTCCTGCCTGAGAAAGGATCTGAATATAGGTTAGACCAGTGTTTCTCACTCTTGGCAACTTGAAGATACGTGGTCTTCCAACTTCAGAATTCTTCAGCCAAGACTATTCATCTCAAAGTTGCCAAGTTTGAGAAACACTGAGACCAAAGTGCATTATATTTTTGAAACACCTCCATTTGAAAAGAAATATTTCACTTTGGATTGTAAACATTAAAAACAAGTTATTTATATCTATATCTATATTGTCCTGAGTGGATTAAGGTACAAAGGTACAAAGACAAATGCACATTTCATGTATTTCATTTAAGTTTAAAGAGCCCTTACTCACAGATGCAGCTATTCTATGCATAAAAGGTCACATTTTCATTTTTAGTGAATTTGCCATGGTCTTCTGGAGGGGGCATGTAGTCCTACAACTTCTATCATCCCTTTAAATTGTTATGGTGGCTAAGGTTACTAAGACTTAAATGACAGCTGTATCTGATGAATTTTCTGGAGACTAGGGAATAAGGTAGCTTGGAAGTAAGTAGTATATGAAGTTTCTTCTGGGCTCAGTTTCTAGTGATTCTGAAGAGTTATTTCTCTGTTTGGGCCTTAATTTCTTGATATGTATATATATTAAATCATTTTTCAATACTAAATGACTTAGAAAATTTTGAAATAATCTATACTACGCCAACATAAACCAAACAAACACCCCAAATTTGACAATTGCCCATTCATAATATCACATGCATTCACACTTTGTATTTAGTATATTTTTAGATATTTGGGAAACATTGAGTTTATGTGTCTATAATCAGAGTGACAATTGATGGATTTAAAACAGATCACTCAAAGAAAAGAATATATTTTATATTTTTATAGAATTTTTTTTCTATATTTTTCTCCCATTATAATAAGGGAGAAGTCCTTATTATAAGAACTAAAAATAAATTCTTCACGTATTTTTTAATCTATGAATGAGTTAAAACCCTCCCAGAGATACCCCAGAGACTTATACTAAGACAGTCTTAGAATAAGAAACTGGGGAAGGTGGGCTGCCTAGCACTTTAATGGTTTTTGCTCTGAAGATATTTGGTGGCTACTCAAAGACATCATGGCAGCCAATAGTTCCTAAAATATTGAATGGCTTCAAATGGTTGTGGATTCCCAACATAGAACATATTAGGCACACGTATATTGTACATATGGTTTGCAAATCACATGACTCGTGGCCATTTTCCAAAGATTCCAAGGAAGGACAGCAGCACCCATGGAATCAATCATGTCGTACAGAACTGAGGCATGAATAGGAATAGGATCTGCATGACTCTTTGTAAGAAATAAAAGCAATAATATTATACTGTTTCTACATCTTTCCTAGTTGTTGTGTTTCTGATTTAACAGAGACTGTTTTTATTTAGCATCATTTAAATTTTACTCAGGAGGTTTTGTAATGAAAGTGTTATTCTTGGGTGCATCCTTAATCAATCTGAATTACTGAAATGCTTCTTCAGAATTAACTTCAAATCAGCTGCCCGCTTCTAGCAGAGATAGCCTCTTCTGGAGGCTGGCAGCTTCCACCATCCTTCTGGGAAACATAATTATTTTTTTGTGAGTGTGCATTTCCTCTGCCTAAAATTAGAGGTTTTTAATATATGCTCAGTATATTTATAGAATGTTTTTCCCCCAGAAGGATTTGCTCAATATTATCCAGGGAGTCCACAGTGGAATACAGGAATCAATCTTTGGGGAAAGGGTGATTTCTGGAAGGTAACTAGTTTTAGAATGGGAATAAGGGCAAGGGCAACTTGTCATGCAGTGATGCAAAAAATTAGAATTGCTAAAATCTTTTCTGCTATGTCATTTTTGATATTATAGGCATTTTTGTCTATCTTATTTGCACAAAGCCCTTAGTTATTTACCTTTAGACAAATTATGTGCTTTACTATATTAAGCATTGGTTCCCCTTCTTATAAACGTCAGAGATCCTACTGGCTGTATTACTTACATAAAATAAATAAGTAGACGGGACTTTCCACTTGCCAGGCAAAGTCAAATATATACGTATCACATTAAACCAAAATGTTATTATAAATATAATCAGTGTGATTTAAAAACCATGAGTAGGGCCTTTGCAGCTTGTATGAACTCTAGAATACGTTAGAAACGTTTGCAGAAGTACCTAGTTACAATTTTCCAACTTAAATAAAGAAGTGTTGTTACAATGACATGATAGCTTCTGGTTTCTGTTAGTGTACCTATATTGAAGGATTACTATTTGGTTGACCAGGCAGTAAAGACTTTTGTCCATTGGTAGCATTATGGAAGCAGTTTATCATTGCCTTCATCTAGGATGTAATCTAGCTTTTACCCTAATATTTGGTGATGATCATTTAACCAAACACTAACCAGTGCTTTTTTTCAAGGAGATCAACCAAAGTTAATCAGTTTGGTATAGTGATTAAGTCACCAATCTAGAAACCAGAAGACCATGATTTTTACTCCTTATGAAGCTAGCTGGGTTACTTTAGGCCAGTCATTCTCTCTCAAGCCTAGGAAAAAGACAACGGTGAGCCACTTCCAAATTCTTACCAAGAAAATTGCACGGACTGTGTAGGCAGATGCCAGGAATCAATAATGACTTGAAGGCACCACAAACAAAATAAAATAGTCAAGCTCAAGTAGATGTAGATGCCTACTATGGTCATTCCTATCTACCAGTGGTTCTGAATCTGTGGTTTGTGGACACCTGAGAGGGCCACAATGTGTCATCACAGAGAGTTCACCAAGGCTTTATTTTTATATTATTTTTGTCAAGAGAAAGAACTATTTGTAAAGTGAGTCAAAAGGCAGGATTGCAGCAGCATCTGCTAGTTTGAGAAGCTACAAGTTGTTTTGTTTCATCTTTTATGGTAGTTGTGTGTTGTGAGTATGCAGTAAGGTTTAAGGATACGATGGTCACTCTAAATCAGAGGTCTTGAACTTGGCAACTTTAAGACTTGTGGACTTCTGGCTGTGACTTCTACTGGCTGGAGAATTCTGAGAGTTGAAGTCCACAAGTCTTAAAGTTGCCAAGTTTGGGGACCCCTGCTCTAGACTGATTCACACTAGCAGATTTTTTTAAATACAACATCAATGGAGTATCCAGTCCATTACATACATATGCATAATTTTGCACCACTTAAATTTCTCTGAGGTTTAATGTTCTTTAGTTGAACAGATTTAGATCTGATTCATCAAACATTGATTAGTCCTGTATTAAGATAATAAATGAGGTATGGGAAACATAAGTCTATGTTTCCTATTTTATGTTCTACTTAATGACTATAAAAGAGTCCATGTGAGGAGGTAGTGTGCCATTGCATGTAAATTCTAGAAAGCAACAAAGAGAACAGAATGGCTTCTTTTCTTAGGGACATTTAAGATCAGATTGCCTTGAATGGCATGATTAGTGGAAGACTGAATCACAGAAGCCCTTTTTCCAGGGCAGAACCGTATTTGCACTCCAGAAATCTTATCTAGAGAGTTATGGATGGTTTAAGGATGAAAATATAATTAATGAATTAATTACACTAAATATTATATACTTAAAGCATAGTTAGCATAAGTATTTCATAGTCACATACAATATGTCACATAAGTGAGTACACCCCCTCACATTTTGTAAATATTTAAGTATATCTTTTCATGTGACAACACTGAAGAAATGACACTTGGCTACAATGTAAAGTAGTGAGTGTATAGCTTGTATAACAGTGTAAATGGGCTGTCCCCTCAAAATAACACAACACACAGCCATTAATGTCTAAACTGCTGGCAACAAAAGTGAGTACACCCCTAAGTGATAATGTGTACAGACATACTGTATTTTCTACTCCTGTTCCTTTAACAACCAGCATGTGATGATTGTTTTCTGAGACCTTGTGCCCATACAAAATTTATGACTTAAGGCACTAGGGCTTTAAATTTTATGCCTCTGAACCACATCTATCAAATTCAAAATGTTTTTTTTTCTAATATGCAAAAATCAGAAGGTAGAACTTCAAACATATTCCTGTTCAACCTTCAAATGTGTTACCATTCCTTATACCGTAATTGCAAATTGAGATGTGAGTTCTTTTCTTGCAATTGAAAAGGATGGAATCCTATTGTTCACATACGACACAGAAAACAATGGAAAGTACACAAATGTTCTTTCCTTCATTTAATGGTGTTTGTGCAGGAGGCAATACAGCTGATTTCAACATTTGCTTTCCTTACTTGATATAAACAAAAGAAGGGAGAGAACAGTATACAGATATACATATATAGATTGTAGGCTATAGCTTTTCCTAATGTCTTCTCTTAAAATGGGATGCTTATCTATGCAATCTTATTTCATGTGTTATAAGTCAAATAAGTGTCTTCCCATTCCATCAGGAAGAAATCAATGATGTCAGTGTAGCTTTCCTATTTTAACCTAGTTGATAGATAGAAAGCAATAGCAATAGCATTTAGACTTATATACTGTTTCACAGTGCTTTACAGCCCTCTCTAAGCGGTTTACAGAGTCAGCATATTGCCTCCAACAATCTGAGTCCTCATTTTATTGACCTCGGAAAGATGGAAGGATGCGTCAACCTTGAGCCTGGTAAGATTTCAACTGCCAAATTGCAGGCAGCCAGCAGTCAGCAGAAGTAGCCTATAGTACTGTATTCTAACCATTGCGCCACAGGGGATCTTGAGATAGTATTTGGGTAATAATCCAACTTTTAAATTTTATTAGCATCACTTTTCATACTCCAGCCCTAGTTTAATATTTGCAACATGAAAAACAGCCTGAATTTAATATAGTGAGCCCAATCCAAAAATAAATTGATGGCACAATAGAAATAAATATCTTGAGTCTACATCTATACAACTCTAATTGCCTGCCTTTAGAAAAAGGACAGCACCTTTCCCAAAATAATATGGTTATAGATATTACAAGTGAAATGTGTTTCTATGGGGAGTCATTTCTTGCTTACTACAAATCGTGCTCATACTGCATTGGAAATAAAAATTATCAGAATTCAGCCTTTCAAAAGATATTTTTAAAGCTTACGTGCATTATGTTAAGGAGAAGAGACAGGAAGAAGAAGGGCAATGTCATTTCCATCCATCTCAGTTCTGATTGTACAGATGTAGGAAGATGATTAAATGCAGTAGCGAATGTCTTCAGTTCAGCATCAATGGCTAGAGGAAAGTTTGTCCTACATCTGAAAGAACAAATGTGGAACTTAATGTGTAAGTTCTCACTCTATCTGTTCAAATGAAAAGGTGTATCAAAATAGACAAGTAATAGTTGGTCAATATATTGGGAAGGTTGAAGCCATACCAAGAATGTTTTTATTAAATAGAAACCATGGAAGGCATGACACATCACAAAAGCCAACAGAAGCAAACTTAAAATATTGCTTGCCCCCATTAGTTACAGTCTCTCAAGATGTGGACTATCATTTGCTTTCAATTTTTTGGAGGGCAGATCAAGGTACTCTCAAAATCAAGCAAATCCTCAGCTGAAGCCACCTTTCTTTTAAAATAAAAAAGTGAAGAGTAGGCATGTTTTACAATGTGAAACTTTCCTATATATTTTTTAATGTTTTTTTCAATCTTAATATTTACTCAGAAATAAATATTAAGGTCTTACTGTGGACTGATGAATATGCACCTTTTGAGTTATTAATTTGCAGTAATCAGTCCTTAAATTTAGCATTTGATTAGGGTTTTTTGGATATGGATATATTTAGTTTTGTTTAGTTGTTAAGCTGTTATTTGAGTTTTTTTTAAAGTTTGTTCTTTATTTCTTTTGCTTCTTCTATAGGGTTTTTGATGCTATTCTTTTCCCTTCTTTGATAACTTAGTATTTTCTGTTTTTCACTATATATGATTATATCATATAAGTTACATTAATTTATGTTACATTTTAATTTCCTGTGTGTTTCAAAAAATCCTAACTGTAACTTTTTAATGCTTAATTATTGCTAAAACTACTAATAAGTAGCTACCGTAAGTAAGAGGTGATGAGGACAATTTTGTGTTGTACGTTTTGGGAAGACTGAATTCTAAATGAACTGAATCAAATTTCCAGTGTTATGGAGTGTTTATACATCTCACAAAGAGTTCTTAAATTACAAATGAATAACCTGATGCTTAATTGAGGTTCTCAAGGGATCAGTTATGTGGTGTGTGTGTGTGTGTGTTATACTTTTAAAACTCCCTAGGGTTTGATCCTTGCTTGTTCTGCATTGCATGTCCCAGGGAGCAGTTGCAATATTGCAAATGCCTATGATGTAAACAAGAAAATTTAGGGGGACGTTCATTTATTTATTTATTATTAATTTGATTTATATACCGCCCTTCTCCCTAGGTACTCAGGGTGGTGTACAGCCAGTAAAAAACATAAAATAGTAACACAATAACATAATAAATAATTTAAAACCATATTAAATACTTTAAGTTATTTGGCTGCCAATTAAAATAATTAAATTCCATTAAAATTTCACCCAATAAAATTTACATCACTCAGCCAGGCCGGCCTGTCGGAAGAGGTAGGTCTTCAGTTCTCTCCTGAAAGTTCTTAGGTCCGGGATCATTCTCAGTTCAGGGGGGAGCTCATTCCACAGGGTGTCTTATTCTGTCTCATGTCTTATTCAATTGTAACCCCAAAGAAGCCATGTATTTAAATGGGAAGGATGCTTTCACACAGATTCAATTATTGATTTAGAAGGTTGACATATTAAAACCATGCTCCTGAGCCAAGTATTAATGTGACCTATGGTCAAATTCTATGATATGAATCCCAGCAATTAATAGCTATCATTTTAGACATATGTTAACATCATGCTAGAAATGCTAAACCATATCTGTAGCTCAGATTTGAAATGAAAGGTTCTTGGTGGTCTCTGAGCTTGGTTGTTTTCTTGCCGTCATGTCATTACTCAAACTAGGTAACATCATCAGCTGTTAATCATCACTTCACTGATGATGTTACCTAGTTTGGGTAATGAAATGTCTGCAGAGAAACAGTTTCAGAGAGCACAAAGGACCCCTTATTTCTTTTTCCTGGGTGCTTTTATCTGTTTTGTTTCCTGAACAACTAAAAAACATTGAAAACTTAGATTTGTGTTTTTCAAACTTGGCAATTTTCAGATATGTAGATTTCAACTCCCAGAATGCTGGCTGGGGAATTCTGGAAGTTGAAATCTTGAATTTGACATCTTGAATTTGTGGATTCAAGTTTGAAAAGCACTAATCTAAGTTTTCAATAAAATACATTCTTCTAAAATAATGAAAAAGTGTTTCAGGCAAGTTGTTCATGTGTGTGAAATATTCCTTTCTGCAGAAGGATTTCTAAAATTATACAGTCTCTGCATAGTGTTATTATAGTTTTATGCTGGGAAATAAAACCAAATTCACATCTAAAATAATAGAACCGTTTTTCTCAATCCAGGGAAACCTTCCCAATTTCAAAATAACAAGCAGCAGAAAACACTGATGGTTGATGTAGAATGACAGCAAATTTTGTCTCACAAATAGCTTTTCAGTATAACTATCTCAACAATGAAAAGGAATGTCCTGTTATAAAACACATCATAACTTGAGGAAATAAAAGAATTAGAATGAAATATGATATAATAAATATACAGTGATATCCACAGAGCTTTTCCTCTCATCTGCACCCAGACTGAACGCATAAAACCCTTGATCTAACAAATTAATATCATTATAACTGCTATAAATAAAAAAATTGGCAGAATTGAATCGATAGTTATTAGCATGATATTCATAAAAATATATATTTTATAACTATAAACATTAATTAAACATTAGTGATTGGATAATCCAGTTGGCAGAGATGAAGGAACAAGAGGATGGTTTCCTGATTTGTTTCTTTGCTGTAGCAGTAGCCCAGAACTCATTTGCTTACCAAGATATCTTGAAAACAATAACAGCTCAACAATTGTTTACTGAATACAAATGTCAATAACTGGATCTACACAACATGATAAGGAAAAAAACATACGATCACATTCAGAGGTGCTATTCAGCAAGTTCTGACAAGTTCTGCAGAACTGGTAAATACCACCTGACTGGCCTCGCCTCTGTCTATTGTCTGCCTCCCAAGTCCCAGCTGATCAGGAGGAAATGGAGATTTTGCAGTATCTTTCCCTTACCATGCCCACCAAGCCAATGCATGCCCACCAAGCCATGGCCACAGAACTGGTAGTAAAAATTTTTGAATCCCGCCACTGAGTCATTACAGCAGAGGTCTCCAAACTTGGCAACTTTAAGACTTGTGGACTTCAACTCCCAGAATTCTCCAGCCAGCTATGCTATGCTGGCT
>JANHGD010001678.1:34987-48681 GCA_027560375.1 Imantodes cenchoa
AGCTTCTTACAGTCTAGTCTTTCTCATTACTAATTTACTTAGCAACTAAGTCTGGGCAGTGTGTTAACTTTGTTTTCCTTCCTGCAATGCCAAGACTGGCCTTGAACTGGCCCCTTGGCCTTTTCCAATCCTGGTCTTCTCTGAGGCAGCTGATCTAATGGTCTGATAGGGAAGATCTCAGGCTGGCCCAGGGGTGAAATTCAGCAGGTTCTGACAGGTTGTGGAGAACCAGTAGCAGTAATTTTGATTAGTTCGGAGAACCGGCATATTAAATTGGCTAGCCCCAGAATGGGGTGGGAATGGGGATTTTGCAGTATCCTTCCCCTGACATGCCCACCAAGCCACGGCCACAGAACCAGTAGGGAAAAATTTTGAATTTCACCCCTGGGCTGGCCTTGGGGCCTTCAATGAGCTGCCCTTAAGCAGCTTATAATAGCAAAAGTAGCCAGTCAGTGGGACTTGTTCTATTGCTTCTTTTTCTTTATACCCATTGGGGAAACAATCTGGATCATCTTTATCAGGAAGGGGAAGGAAAGGAAAGAAATAGCAATATCATTTCCTGCCAAAGGAAGCATTTTGAGAGCATATGAGGGGTTCCAACAGAAAATGGAAGCCATAAAATGGCTACCGTGGTAGAGGTAAGCATTCAACTAAAATAGTTCACCTAAAGGCAAATCTTATTGACACACACACACACACCCTCTAGCTTTTCAAATGGCTAATTGTGCCAAGTTAGCCCTTGGTAGTGGTGTGTGTGTGTTCAGGTTGCTTTCAATCAAAACCTTGAGTGCAGCCACTCACCATTTTAATTTCTTAACTATATCCATGGGGCCTACATTGGGCCTATGAGGCCTATTATTGTAAATGAAATTAATGCTACAGGCTGATCTATCACATTGTATTATGAACACTTCGCATTGGTTAATTGGTTGGTTGGTTTATAATGTTTAAATCAAAAACTGCCCTAGAGGTATACCATTTATGTTAACTGGAATCTCACAAAAAAAGAGACAGTATTAAAATATAATTAATGTTTTTGATTATTAACATCTTTCCTTTGTGCCATGGCAAGTAATCGTATATCCACTTTTGTTCCATGGAACTCACTAGAACAGGGGTCCCCAACCTTTTGGACCTCAGGGACCACCAAGGTCATAATTTTAAATCCTGTGGACGACCAAATTCATACTTTTAAATCCCACGGACCCTAATTCATAATTTTGAGTCCCGCAGACCACTAATATGATTTTTTTTAAAAAAAGATAAATATGTTTGTAAAATAATGATCAGAGAACTTCCATTTTATTAATATGAAATACACCTATTTAATATAACAAAATTATAAATGCTTATTTAATTATAACAAAATTGTACATGCTTATTTAATAATAAAATCTTTAAAGGTTGTTTAATTGTAAGAAAATTATCATGGAAACCATTCAAATCTAAAACCAAATAAAATCAAATTATTTGATGCCATTAACTGTATTTTTAAAACTGTAATATTTAAGATCAAACTTAACTAAAAAGAGCATCTGAGAAATAAGTAAAACAATCAGATGAGAATTGGTATCCTCAGAGCAGGCTGACTGTTGTAATGGTCAAAACAATAATGAAACATACAGTTTGGCAATGGTTGCCTCATCCTAAGATTACCCTGATGTCACCCTGCACCCAGCACACTTCACTGATGACTACGAGCATCCTTTCCTAAGGATGCAGGTAATAATTTCCACAGGCTACATTAAAAACCAAAACAAAGCAGGCACAAAAGGCAGGTGAAGGGGAAGCAAAGGGCAGGAGGAAGTCCAGGACGAGGGTGGGTGGAGCGGGCCACCCCACCCTCCATAAAGGGGAAGGAAAACGTCCACAGGTGTCCTGTTCATCACACAGCGAATTCAACAGCAGCCTTCCTGGGTGGGGGGTGGGGACACTGCGCGTCTCTCTCATCCAGAGAGCCCGCAAAAGGGATCCACGCAAAAGCCTCCTCTGGATTAGGCTGGGGGAGTGGGGCAGAATAGAAGTAACATTTCTTGCTCCCAGACTGCAGACGGGGTGGGGAGGCATTTGCGAATGAAGCAGCACCTGACATCCTGGACGCACATGGTCCAATAAAGAATTCTATCTATGGTCCCAACCTCTATTAGGTCCCACAGCCTTGGTTCTCCCAGCGCCTTCCGAAGCGCGGGATGTAGTGATGGCTGAGCTCCTCCAGAAAAGCCATTAGCGACCCCCATCCTGCCCTGGTCCAGGCCGGCCTAAACGCCACCTCCGTTACTGGGTACCATTTTCCTCAGCAGCCTCTCACCTTGTAGGCAGCACTTCACACCGCCAGGCTGGCTGGTAGGCTTGCTTTCCCGACCGGAATGGTTCCACGACTGCACTGCTTCTTTCCCCGGAGCTGGAATGGCTCGTCTGCCTTTCAGGCTCTGAGCTGGGCAACCCTGCATCTCCAGCTGAGGCCAGCCCAGCAAAGAAAGTGGCCTGGCTGAGGAAGGCATGCCTAACCCTAATCCTAACCCTAAATAAATTATACACTCTTAAGAGTGGGGGTTGGCATGTGGGCAGGGTGATTTGAATGATGCAGCCTTGTGTTCCCACGCACACACCAGATTAATTGCTCTTAGGGGCTGTAGCTCGAAGACGAGTGCAATATATCTATGCAAAAATACAAAGATTTCTCTGGGGACCACCAAAATTTTCTCATGGGACCACGGATTGATGACCTAGGCTCCAGAATATGACTATGCTAGTGCTGAAGAGGGACTGTTGGCATCTTTATTGCTGGTGTGGCAGGGTAGTAGTAGGTTTCTACGGTGACCATGGAACAAAAGCCTATCTGTGGCACTTGTTCTATTGCCAAGACAATATTTTTCAATCAGATTTGTACTTTAGGTTTGTATCTTCTTATTCTTCAAGAGAGCGGCCATGGGTTTGGTATAAACCTGTGTTATTTTATTGTGATCTTCTTGGATTTTTAAAAAAGATTTTCAGTTTCCCTGTTGGTAGAAGTGATGACTGTCCTCTTTCTTTTCTTTTTTTAACTTTCTCTGTTATCTAGATCATGATGACATCTTTGTGGAGGTTGGGTTTGTCTCCTACATCTCTTCACAGGTGAGGAGTTTGATAAGATAGGGAGTGTATGAACTCTCCCATATTTTTTCTCTGATCTATTTATATTGTGAATAAGAGTCTCTTGTGCGGACATTGACTCTGAGAAATATGTACCTCAACCTAGCAGTTTATCCTGTGAGAATTGAGGATGGGGACTCTAGTCTGCTGCTTTTTTTCTGTTTGAAACACTGGCTGGAGCAGCAGTATGAGTACACATCATTTTTTAACAGAGCTTGTACTCTACCCATGCCTTGCTATCACTTCTGGATCCCCCTCTGAAAGTGCTGTCACATTATTTCCTCCACTGGAAACCTTTCTGATTGTTCGACATCCATGGGGAGGGGGCACTGACTAACAGCTGCTGACTAGGATGCTATTCTCACACCCCAGAAGCATTTCTGATTGGTGCAAAAACCTGATTGACAGACCGAGCACATGGTTGTCCAATACTTCCCTCAGAAATGATTGTGATTGGTGAATGGCCAGTGGGAACATTATGTAACTCAAAAGAGGGACAACATTTAAGCAAACCAGCAAGTAATCAGATAAAATCATGATTAAAATAAGCAAGCCAATGCCTTTTTTTGTTTGTTTCAATGCTGGAAATTTGGGGCTTCTTTTCTAGTCAACTTACACAGAACTGCCTGCTATGGTATTTTATCATTTGTGGATGGGGGGACTGAAGAAAAGCTTACTTTGCAAAATTCGTTTAAGCTTGTTGTTTATCACAATTCAGAGTGGGGAATCTGACAAAGATCGCACACAAACTTATAGTAAGTCAGCATACATCTTCAGCCAAAGAATTCATTACAAATAAAATAATAAGGTATATTATAGGTGGTGATGGTGGATTAAACATAAAATTAAAAGGCTGTGTAACTAATCTACAAGAGTGGATCATTCAGAGCATTCGTATTTCTGACATGAACCTCCAGAGGGCAGGTACAGAGCTGTGATGCTATGCGTGCATGTGTTCTATGCAGACATGTTTGTGACGGGCATGCTCAGGGCATCTTCAAACTTGTACTAAGGGTTGCCATTCTGAGCACGTGCTATCAACAGTAGTGTCTACAGGCAGATACGAACTTCAACAGTTTAAACACTGACCAGCATTTGAGAATAATATGACAGAATCCAATGAAGAGTATAACAAAGGGATGATAAGACAAAATCTGATGACAATTTGTTTGATGGAAAGTGGGGTCTCAGATTTAGCAAAAGAGCTAAGTTATATAATATTAATGAGAGCAAACATAATATGATGATCATGCCCTGTCATTGTCAATTCTGTCAGACATCAAATAGTGAATTCAATCCATTTATCAAATGTAGCATTTTCAGTAATAATAAGTATAATATATGATATTTCTTCTTTTAAAAAATGTTCCTCTAATACCGAATTATGAATATTCTTAAGGCATATATTGTAAAAATACTGCATCATTGCTTAATGATATGTCTACAACATGAAGACCAAATGGATGAAGTCAATGAAACAGATATTATTTAAAAGTGTCTCCAACTTTCTATGTCTCAAATTGTATGGATATTCATTAATGTTTCAGACAAAATGAATAAATTATATTTCAAATGAGACTTGCTGGATGAAGTTGAGACATTTGTACAGTGTACCGAGAAGGAGAAATTCCCCCTTTCATTAATGACAGGCATTTATGATGAGACTCCTATAGCTCTCAAGAAAATGATATATAATTAATGTCAGAGAAATTAATGTCACAGAAATTAATAACAAAAAAATAATCATGTGCACCCAATGAATTTCAAATAAAATGTATTTACAAAGCATGTTTAAAAACAGTTACTTAGTTTTTGCTAAAATGTATTCACACTATGATGGATGAAAAAGGTTTGACTAATTTTGCAAAAAACAAAATACAAGTTAAGAATTCAGTGCCTTTGGTGCAACAAATTTTACATCAAGAACAGGGCCTGGGACTTTATCTAATGGAAACAGACAAGAATGTTGAAGGCTTCTTATTCAGATGATCTGCAACATTTCCCAGTAAAACAAGGCCCCTTCAGGATGGGTGCTGCTAATGTAAGTAATTTTGTAGCTAATTTTTAAAATGTAGCATTTCTTAAATGCATAAATGGTATTTATAACGCTTGTTGTTGTTTTTATTAGGAGGAGGTATCAGAATCACAATATGTGAAAGCCTATGAAGGTATTCTTTTTCCTTTCACACATATAAATTTTAGAAGCTTCACTATTTCTATAGCAATACTGTTGCTTGTCTGTTTCCATTTTTCCTTCAGAATGCGCGGAAGATGGAAGTGTTTGCCAATTTTTCAATGTCCCAAGATTCATAACAATATCAATATATACCATTCAGAAGGGAACACAGGCCTTCTCCATTATGAGGCACAAACAACAATGAATTAGAAGGTATAGTATTTAATTCACGTGCATGTAGAAAACTAAGAAATGTTGTTAGGAATGTTGATGAGAACTAGCCATCAAACAATAAAATGTAAGGAAGATCTACTACTTTATCCAACAATCAGTATACCCTCTTTACTATAGCAGTTGTTACAAATGACTGTTTCCTTGTTCTTTTTTCCCTCAGAATGGTGAAGTGATCAGTTGTTTGCTAAATGTCCAGTGTGAAGTATTTCACAAGCGGCTCATCAAATTGTGGGACCAAGGCCATCCACATCGCGTGGAATGCAGCATGAGGAATTAAAAAGTAGTGTGTGTAATTCACATACATGTAGGTTTTTAGAAAACAAAGTCACTAGGAATATTTTTATTTTATTTATTTATTTGAATATTGATGTGAGCTAACTTCCAAATAGTAAAAATGTAAAGAAAATCTTCACCCATCTGTCAATAAGTTCTATGTACTGTAACTATTCTATGTCCTACGTCAGTGATGGCGAACCTACGGCATGTGTGCCACAGGTGGCACATAGAGCCATATCTGAGGGCACGCGAGGCGTTGCCCTATGTCAGCTCCAGTGCACTAGTCAGCTGATTTTCGGCCTTCTTTTTGGCCGTTTTCGCTCTCCCCAGGTTTTCTGAACCCTGGGGATAGTGAAAAACGGCCCAACAGGCCTACTAGAAGTCCGGAGGCTTCAGCGAGGCCTGTGCACATGCGCGGGGGGTGCGAGGGGAGGGCATTGCATTATGGGTGTGGGCACACATGTGCACGCTATCGTGCACACGCACACCCTTTTGGCACCCGGGCCAAAAAAGGTTTGCCATCACTATCCTAAGTACTATTAGTTTGTGTTCCTTCAGAATGGTGAAGTGATCACATGTTTGCTGAATTTCCAATGCTGACAGTTTCACAAGTGGTCAACAAATTATGGAGCCAAGGCCATCCATATCAAAACCGTCTACCTCTCATGAGATACAAGGTGAATTAACATGTATCTCAGACAAAAGCAGGAGGCCAGTGCTTTACCCTGATTGCTGAAAGACATAACAGGATAAAGAACAGTATATTCATGATTATGAAAAGAAGGAAAGTGTATGCTTACAGTGTGAGCATATTGAAGTCCTGCTAAAAAGCAGATTACTAAATTATTTTTAAACTGGGATTTAATTTCGGGCAGAGCACCAATTGCCTACATCTGTGGTGACAGATCCTAAAGAATTATTCAATTCTTCAATGAAGTTTCATCATGTGAATTTGTGGATATAGAAGCAGCATTGTCCCATGGAAAACAGCCAAATACAGCCTACCAAATCAACATGTATCAACATATTCATTTCCAGTTTTATAATGTTTATGCAAAGTTGAAATTATACAGACTGTTTGATGGGTTGGGGGACAAGTGTCTGTACCTTGACACCGATTCTGATTGGCCTGCAGTGTATATTATGAAAAAGAAGGGGGGAAAGCAGTAGCTCAAGCAGCTGTACGTCAGCTCATTCAGGATGTCTGAAAAGGTACACAGAAATTGGGGGATTTTTAAAATCTTGGTAAAGGCCGCACCAAAACAGAGAAAGGCCATCTTATATAATGCTAACAATGACATGGATGGGGCAATAGCAAAATAAAAAATAAAAATAAAGGACTGAACACTTTAAAAGTAACCTGCCTCTGAAGTCTTCACCAGAATTTAAAGAGGAAAAAAAGAGTTTATTAAAAAGTTGGGTGATGGAAAAACCTCACTCAAAAAGAAGAAGCAGATCATTCATCACTCAAGAAACTTTATTAAGCCATTATTAGGAGCTGCTATACCACTGGTGACTAATCTATTGGTCAGGTAAAGAAGAAAATGTATTTGGTGTCACATCATCAGATGGAGCAGCTACAAGGCAGAGTCTTTAGAGACTACTGGCACTAGCCATTTGGATAATGACATGCTATCCATTCTTCAGAGATCTGATTTGAGTGAGGACATCAAGATTTCAGCTTCACAGTTTGGTACGGCAGAGGTTTCTAAGGCTGCCCAGACAAAATGAGTCTGAAAAGGATACTCTGAATTTCATTTGCCCACCAGAACACTCTTGATCACCCCAGGACTACGAGAACTATCATCGCAACAGCTGCCACAGGAGCCAACAATGCAGGAGATCCTAGATGGAGTGAGCACCCATTATAGGAAAAATGCTGAACTTTTATTGAACAAAATGAAAAGGGCATTGGGACATTACGGCTTGGGATTACCGTGATATGTTCTTATACAAGAGGTCCCACTTCCTGATACTAATATTTTAGACTTGGTAAAAGGGGCTTTGCAACACCAAGCACATACTGTGAAACAAAACTCTAAAGGTTGGAATGAATTTATGAGTGCCGTGGCCAAGATTCTAACAGTATTGCTGATTTTCGTATTGCTGTTAAAATGTTGCTTTATTGTTTTTTTGAAGGAAAATTAGAAAAGCTGAAAGTCTGTGGCTCTTAAGGATGTAATAAGTGACACTATTCCTGTTCCTGTTATGACTGCACCTATTGAGGCTCCAATGTCAAATCCTACAAGTGTCCTAAAGTTTAGTGACCAGTTCAAATTATAAAAATACTGTGAAACAAGCAATGAGCTTAACTTTTTGTCTTTATTTTATGATAAGTCATACATGTTTGCATGCGTTGATAATGGTTACATGCTCCAAGTCTCCTTCCCAGTTTGATATTTTTTACAAAATATTTAACCTTTTGATCATTTGTAACATTGTTCTCAGTACAGCTTTAAAACATTTTCATAAGGTAAGCCTTTAAATGCTTCAGTAGAAAAAACTCACAGCGCTTTTCGCAGGTTATGGCCTGGGGATATTGCACTTATAGTGAGTGAAAGCTCTAAAAACCTCACAATGGAGCTGGGAAAGTTGGCGTTATCTGGTATTATACAATCAGTGTATAATAAATTTCCCTTAGAATATTTTCATATTTATTCTGTCAAAACATCACTGACAATCACACTTTTCTCTTTAGCACGTGCGTTTTATTGGCGATTCAGAGTTCAGGTAGTCTAAATTTAACATCGGAAAAATATCCATCATTGTCATCACCATCATCATTATCATCAATGGATAAAGTGCAAATATACATGCTTTTCTGCCACATGCACACAACCTTTAGAAAAATCGTTGTTAATGCAAAATATAAAACTTAACCTATTACTGTGCTATCACTACCAGCCTGTTTTACTGTTTACTATATAAAATCCATTTACTTACCTGAGACTGTTCCTTAGATGGGTGATAAAAAAGAACTGTTCATCATTTCACAGGATGTCTGGTAAGTATTACCGAGTATGTCCTCTGCTTTCAAATACTCCACATCATGAACATTATAATACATTAGGTGGCAATCAAAATCAGTCTCAAGTATCCTATTTCTTTACCAGAAACTCAACAACAGGTTTTAGTACAATCTGTCAAGAAGTCTTCACTGGCTCCTCAAGGTTTAATGGTTCGCATCAGAATCTGAAGCTGTCATATTATTGTCAAATGCAGCCAAAGGTTTAAACTGCTGAAATTCACAACTGTCTGCAGACACTGTTGTTAACAGCACATGCTCAGAATGACAACCAAAAGACAAACTCAAACATACCCTGATCAAACATGCCTGTGCAGCATGCACACATGTGCACCATCACCGCTCTGACATGTTGGTACCTGCCCTCTGGAGGTTCATGTCAGAAACATGAATGCTCTGAATGGCCCATTCTAGTGGATTAATTAGTTTTACTCATAATAAGTTCTGTGGCTGTAGATATATTTGCTGACTTACGATGAGTTTGTGTGAGATCTTCGTCAGATTCCACACTTTCAATTTCTTTCCTGCCTTTACTGTGGCCCAGAAAAATTGTGACAAAATGCATGCTTAAATATATTTTGCAAAATAAGCTTTTATTTTTATTTTTTACAAATGATAAAATACAGCTGCAGACGGTTCTGTGTTAGCTGATAGAAAAGAAAGGGACAAGCCCAAAATTCCTAGCATTAAATCAAACAAAGCCATTGGCTCGCTTAACTTATTTTAGTAATGCTTTTATCTTATTACTTGCTAGATTGTGTGTAAGCACTGTCCTCTTTTGCATTATGTAATGTTCCTGCTGGTGGGTGACCAATCAGAGATGTTTCTGGGGGTTGTACTAGTCCACCATGTGCTTAACCTGCCAATCAGGATTTTGCACCAGTCAGAAGTGCTTCTGAGGGTGGGACTAGAATAGCATGTGCTCAGTCTATTAATCAAGACTTACCACGAATCAGAGACACTTCCAGGGCTGGGACAATAGCATCATATTCAGCAGCTCTCAGTGAACTACTCTGCCCTGTGGATATGAACCAATATGAACCTGGGGGAGGGAATAAGACATAACAGCACTTCCTGGGTGGGTGGGGGAAATGCAGAAGTGACAAAGTGGTGTCACCGGGTGGGTACCGTATACACTCCATTAAAGAATGTACATACTCATACTACTTGGGACTCCTGAAGGGGCTGATATTGAAATGTTGGTATTCTGTGGGATCTGGGATAGCTCTGTTGCTCTGCTCACAGAATACGTTGTTTGAGGTTCTATTTGGTGGGAAGGAATTAGTGAAACTTCTCTTGGGTGTTTGCCAGTGGAAGGGTGTTTCTGTGGTTATTTTTTGATGTACTTTGGGAATAGTATAGTGTAGGGCAGTGATAGCGAACCTTTTTGTCCTCTGGTGCCGAAAACGCATGCACATGCGCTATCGCACATGCACGAGTGCCCACATACATAATTCAATGCTTGGGGAGGGCGAAAACGGCCTCCCCCGCCCCCCCAGGAGGCCCTCTGGAGACCTGAAACTGCCCGTTTCCCAACTTCTGGTGGGCCCGGTAGGCCTGTTTTTCTTCCTCCCCAGGCTCCAGAGGCTTCCCTGGAGCCTGGGGAGGGCAAAAACACCCTTCCCCATCCCCCCGGAGGCCCTCCGGAAGCCGAAAACGCCCTTCCAGAGCCTCCATGTGAGCTGAAAATCAGGTGGCTGGCGCGCACATGCACATTGGAGCTGAGCTAGGGCAACGGCTCACGTGCCAGCAGATATGGCTTCGCGTGCCACCTGTGGCACCCGTGCCATAGGTTCGCCATCACTGCTGTAGGGTAATTATGAAGGGTATGGTGAGGTAACTGAGTGCCCCTTATTTTTTAGATGAATGACCTATTGACAAATGATGGTTGTAGCTATCACAAGATGGAACGAAGCTCTTAGGCAAGGCTCACAGTCACTGGCACCATTTTCAGAGATATATCAGAAAATCTGGGTAGTGAGAGCCATAACTTACATATCTATTAGATTGTGCTTGTTTCTTAACCTTTAGGAGTACGAAAGAATGTTTGAGATTTTTCAGGGACTGGGCTCCACCTGTTCTCACTGCTGCTTGTAAGTACTTTTTAAAAAGTGTAACCAAAAGTAGTCTTTGTGATAGATTGGGTGGAGAATATGATTTTATTTCCCTGATTCTAGTGAGCGTTAGGGCGCATCTTTTGTACCACTATTGTAGTTCAAAATGACAAGTGAGACATTTTTTGCCACATTTTCTGTCCTGGTCTTTTTCTTGAAGGACAAGGCATGCAATGTTTTAGGGGGGTTAGGTGTTTCCATGATACTCATGACTAGGTGGAATTAATGTAATGCTTTTCATGATGGAATTTGCTTGTGATTAAATCCACCCTCCTGGAGGTTAATTGGTAGGGTCAATTATCCCTTTCTTGATGTTCCTACATGTTTAACTCCCACTCCACCTAATTAAACATATAATTGGACTAGGATATTTAGGTAATATAGAGATATAACCTCCAATGTACTGGTCACATCATCAGCTGGAGGCTTCAAATGTTAAACTGCATATGAGAAGTTTAGTGCACCAGAATCCTACTGTGGTGGTGGTGGCGGTGGTGGGGAAACACTGAGCAAATTACAGCAAATTTCAGCACAAGAATTATTTAATAGGAAAGAAATAAAGGAAATATTCAAATGAATATACTTTTAAAATCTTTAAATTAACTAGTGGCTAATATGGTAAAGTCTCCTTTGAACTGAGCTTGACTGCTGGTGATTTTAAGGACTCATCCATGTAGTTTCCATGGCAACAATATGTAAGTGGTTGCCATTATCTTTTTCTGAAATGGACATTGGTTCCTACCTCATACGTTCCTTTTCGGTGCTTGGCAGTAGTAGTCACTTGTGAGTATTAACTTCCATCTGCCTGGAAACTGAGATTGTATCAATTTTGGCTGGCCACTCCCCTTTGCTCGCCTGAGTTGTTCAGTTTTTGCAATGAAGAGGTCCAAGGTAAGTACCTGAAAAAAAGAAATCACCACTCTGGAACTGTGCCTGGACTCTCACTAAGGGAGGGAGTGACTGCTCCTGCCAAGGACAGAAAAGGAACATATCAGGTAGGAACCAAGGTTCATTTTCCGGTGCTCTTGGCAGGAGTAGTCTTGTGTGGGACATATCCAAGGTAGGCCCCCAGGGGGCAGGGAACAGAAGGGCCCACAGTGGAAGGAGTGGCAACTACTCTTTGGAGAACCCTCCGTCCAAAGGATGCCTCGGCTGAGGCATATAGATCTATCTTGTAGTGGTGAATGAAGGGAGAAAAGGAGGACCAGGTGGTAGCTTTGAAAATGTCAAGTATTGAAGTCTGGATGGACCAGGCAGCCAAAGTGGCAGCATACCTAGTAGAGTGTGTCGTAATTCAACCTGGAATCAGAATGGCATTGTGGTTATAAACAGTGGCAATGCAAGCCTTCAGCCAATGCCCTATGGTAGAATTAATACATGTCTCTCTGATCTGCCTCTGAAAGTGGCGTAATACTAGACGAATGGCTCTCAATTCCAGCAAGTTTATGCTCAGCTGGGATTCCTGCAGAGACCACTGGTCCTGGGCTACCTGATCTTGGAGATGAGCGCCCCAGCTGAACAGGCTGGTGTCCAAGGTGGTCGTTGTGCGAGAAGGGTCTTTGAACTTGTACCCAATCTTGATGGCATCCGACATCCACCAAGCCAGGAAGACGGTTTCTGACGGGGAAGTAGGAATCATTGCAGCATCCTGGCATGCAGGCGCACCCAGGGCACAAGAGTAATGCACAAGAGCATCTTGCCCAGGGGTACCCAGGGCCACCTTTGGCAATGTCCGAGCCTGACCTGCCAGGTCTCTGTGGCTGGGTTGATAGTCTGGTGAGAGGTAAACACGGCACTCCTGGGAATCTTATCATGGCCTCCAGGTGGAGGAGGCACATTGTGAGGGTGAGGTGACTTTTCTCCCTGTTGACTGTTGTATTCCGCCAGCAGCCCATGCAGCTGGTAGCGGATCCCTCCCGAGAAGAGGCCGATGTGATACGCCAGCAGCCTGTGCAGCTGGCACCCGAGTCAGACAGTGAAGAGGCTGGCGGGGAATCGGTGCCAGAGGCAGAGATTCAGCCAGGGCCTTCAGAGCCTCCAGCACCTCACATCAGTGATGAGGATGAAGGTGGCCTCGGGGGGAGGACCCCTCGAAGAGGCGGAAGGCTGAATATTTGACCCAGAAGCACAAGCTAATGGGAGGAAATGTTTCTCATTGTATGGGGGGGGGGTTTGAAGGGGCAGACTCCTCAGGGTCTTCCAGAGGCCAGCCCAGATGTCTTTCCCCAAAGAACTTGGGTGATAGTTCAGGAAGAAGAGAATAAGGTACCCCTTCAGAAACAGCCTCCTCAGAAAGAGGTACAGATGAGTCTGCCGCTTTTGAGGCTTTGGCGAGCCCTGTGGTGCCTCTCAGCATCCTTCTCTGAGGTGGAGGAGGATGTAGGAGCCTTGGTCCTGCTGGACTCTCCTTTTGGGATGGATCGAGAACCTTTGGGGCCCTTTGACCTGGCCCCTCGTAACTCACCGGCCTCGTGTTGGTCCACCATGGAAACTGCCACCAAAGCCCAGTTGATGGAAAGGCAAGGAAGGGCCAGATACAGCTGCTGGCCAGACCAAAGAACTAGGCCTCTAGGAAGCGCAATGCAGGTTTTTCTCAAGGTGCTGCTGACAGGGAACCCCACAGCGAGAGTGAATTCACCCCAGCAATCCAGTCTGCAAAACAAACAGTGGTTCCACTCCCTGTTTATGCGACGTTAAACTGTAATGCAGGAAGGTTTTTTTTAAACTTTCTGCTTGT
>JANHGD010001678.1:61708-74192 GCA_027560375.1 Imantodes cenchoa
CTTCCAACATTCCATAGATTTATCTTTAAACATTCTTGCTATCCTTTCTGGTGACATATGCCATCTATAAAACATCTTATTCTCCTTATAGGCTATTGCCATAGTCATTTTATAAGTTCCTTTCCCAGAGTTGCTGCCATTTTTCTAATTCTATCGTGTATGCCCAACATGTCTCATCCATTTTATCGTTGTTTCTTTCACCTGTTCAAATTCTAATTCAAGGGTGAGTAGGTAGTAATATAGTCTCTTTATCAATTTCTCTTCCTTTCCTTTGAGTATTTCATCCAGTTCAGTCACCTCGAAATTAATGCCCTCTGTTTTATTGTCTGTCTCAAATCTTGATTGCAACTGCATTCTCATAAACCAGTTCATTTGTATTCCTTGTTTCTCCAAAGTTTGTGCAGATTTTAATTTGCCATCTCTTGTCAAGATATCCCTATATCTTGGTATATAATCCCAATTCACTCTGCTTGGGTGCATAAGTGCCTCAAATATAGATATCCAATATGGTATACTCAAATCGTGTTTAGTTTTTATTTTTCCCCATACTAAATATAGTGAATTCCTTAATGAATGTCTCTGGAAGTAGCTATGTATTTTGCTTTTTCCATATCAGATAAGTGTGTGCCATCCCACCTGTAAATCATGTCCTTCTAAATCTGAAAGTCTCTTATTGTCCAATAAGATCCATTCTCTCAACCATGTCATTGCTACTGCCTGATAATACAGTTCCCAGTTTGGAAAACCAAAACTCCCTCTGGTTCTTGCATCTTGTAACATTTTCATATTTGTCCTTGGCCTTTACCTTTGCCAGATGAATTTCAATGTTATTTTGTTTAGTTCATTAAAAAAAAGCCTTATCTATTTTTATCGGTATTGTTGCAAACAGAAACAGTAATCATGGTAATATATTCATCTTAATTAAGGCAATCCTGCCCATCATTGATAACTGAAGATTTTTCCATTTTTCCAGGTCCTTCTCAATTTGTTTTTTGAGTTTTGAATAATTGTCTTCCATAAGTATTACACACCTCAGTGTCAGCTGAACACCTAAATATCTTATTTTTGTTGTTGTTTGAATTTTTAATTTTGCGTTAGTTCAGTCTTTTGTTTTTCAGTCATATTTTTAACTATCATTTTTGTTTTGTCCTTATTGATTTTTAGTCCAGCCACCTCTCCATATTCTCCAATTTGTTGAAGTAATTTTGTTCCTGATTCTACTGGATCTTCAAGTATAAACACTAAGTCATCAGAAAATGTTTGTAATTTGTATTCCTCCTTTTTGATTTTCATTCCTGGAATATCTTTATTCTTAGGTACATTTCTCGTTAGTACTTCTAAAGTTAACACAAATAACAATGGTGATAATGGGCATCCTTGCCTTGTTCCTTTCATAATGTCCACTTTATCAGTCATTTCTCCATTGATTATTATTTTTGCTGTTTGCTTATTATAAATTGTTTTTATAATACCCACAAATCTTTCTCCAAATTCTATATATTGTAATTGTTGAATCATAAATTGCCAGCTCCCATTGTCAAATGCCTTTTGAGCATCCAAAAACATTAGGCCAACTTGTTTTCCTGGATGTTGTTCATAATATTCTAAGGTGTTCAAAATTATACGCATATTGTCTCTAAGCTGTCTTTTAGGGAGAAATCCATTTTGATCTGTATGAATAAAGTCACTTAGAAATCTCTTAAATCTATTCCCAATTATTGAGGCAAATATTTTGTAATCCATGTTTAAAAGTGAGATCGGCCTATAATTTTTAATCTTTTGTAAATCAGATTCTTCTTTTGGGATCAAAGTAATATAAGCTTCCATCCAGGAGTCCGGAGGTTTAGCTTGCTCAATTAGTTCATTCTATAGCTCTAGCATTACTATGCCTAATGTTTCTTCAAATGTTTTGTAGATTTCCGCTGGTAAGCCATCCAGCCCCAGAGCTTTACCATTTTTTTGTCTCTTAATTGCTTCAGGTAGTTCTATCATTGTTATTTTTTCCTCAAGCATTTTTTTGTATTTTTCTGGTACTTTAGGTAAGTCCGCTTTTCCCAAATATTGCTATATATTCTTATTGTCTATTTTCTCTTGTTTGTAAAGTTCTCAATAATAGGTCCATTACTATCCTCTTTTTGTACTCCTCTTGGTAATATGCATCACCATCTTTTTTACATTAATGCTTTCGATCTTATCCTTATATCCCTTTGGTCCTTTAGCTCCACTCCCTCAGTTGCTCCCTCTAAATCTTTCTCTTGTTGTGCCAACTCCTGATCAAGGTCTTGTAGTTTTCGTATCTCATCTATTACTTCCTTTTGTAATCTCTTTTCTTTTGTCTCTCTTATTCCTTCTTCTATCTATACAAAGTTTTGCCTATAGAATATTTCTGCTTTGTTGACCATATCCAATCTCAGTCTTTGTTCACACCATACTACCATAATGCCTTCTGGTGTCAGCCATCTAAAATTCACTCCTTTCTCAATCAGTTTCTTCGTTAGGAACTGGTATTCTCTTCTTAGATCGCTTACTCTTCTAGGAACTTGCTTTAGTGCTACAATTTCCTTCTCTTTACACTTAAAAGTAGTATTTCTCAGTTTTTGTAAAAGTTCTGTTATCAAGGCCTTCTTTGTGAATCTCATGTGTACTTCTCTCAGTAATTTATTTCTCATGGCATTTCTGGTATGTACTCTATAAGCTTCATCAATATCATTCAGCAATTTTTTTCTGTTTTCTTTCAGAACATCCGCCAATAATTCAGCCATTAATTCAGCCAGGTTTTCTCCTTTCTTTTCCATCACATTTTGAAATCCTAAATAATATTCAGTTTTATCCATTCCAGCATTATAATCGTTCCTTCTTGCCTCTTATCAGATTCTGTCAGTTCCACCACCTTTGTTTCAGTGGCTTCCTCTTTACCTTCCACTTTTTGCAGACGTTGTTCATTTTTTCCATCAGCTCCTTCATTTCTTTCATGTCTTCTGCCAACTTGTCAACATTGTCTTTAACACCATCAATGCTATCTTTAAGATCTTCACGCATCTCTTGCATCATGTTTTTTAAAATTCTGCCATTAACTTGTCTCCTTGTATTTGTACTTCTGATGTTTTCTGTTCTGAACTGTGTGCTGGTGCAGAAGCTGCTGCTACAGAGTATGATGATGGCATCTTCCACATGGCCATGCTTGTCTTCAACCCAATAGAGTTAGATTTGTAATCCAAACAGAGTAAAAAACCCAGGAAGCAAAAAATGTATATCCAAATAGGAAGCAATGAAAAAGATAAAAAGGAAAAAGGAATTTGTAATCCAGTATTAAGGAACAGGAAGCATCCAAAAATAGAGGGAAAAGACAGTGAAGCACAAAGTTAGATTATATCCACTAATCTCCAAATGTTTCTATAAAATAATTAAAAATAAAAATAGTTGTATCAAAGAGTTATCAAAAAAAAAAAAAGGAAAAAAGAGAGAAAAAAATTATCCAAAGAAAGGAAAATTCCTAAAGAGGAAAAAAGAAGAGGTTATGTAAAAAAAGAGATTATAATGAAAAATAAGAGAGAAAAAGGGAAAAAAGGGAGATATTCTTCAGGCTCTTCTTGCCCTAATCCATTCCAAGCCTCAGAATACAGTTCAAAAATTTAAACATCCAAAATAAAAATAAAAGCCAAGCTATTTCCACAACAAAGTCAGTTCATTTCAAGATGTAACAGCCATCTAGTGTAAACTTTCCCTTGTAGCTCAAAGAGTAGGGGCAGATCCAATGCCGGGACAAGACAGACACTTCCCTCAGTAGCTCTCCCTGGAAAGTGCTGAACCGCAATAGTTTGGGGACACAATCCAAGTCAGAATCCTTCTGGAGGAGTGATGATGAAGGGGAGCACTTGCGACAAGCCGCGTGGGTGTTCACAGACCCCTGTAGGCAGCTGAAGCATACTCCCTGACCAACAGCTGTGTCACTGCATTCAATTTGATTTGCCAGTGGACCTGGACAGTGCATTATTCTGACAGTACATCACTGTGACATTACATCATTACTGACTTTTCTTCTGAAGTGTTTTCCTTACCAAAACAATGTCCCATGCTTTATGAATGTAATGCTCATGTCTATACTTTCTCTCCTCCCTTATTCTTTGTGCTTTGATCCGGTAAGATGTGATTCGTATGATGTGATTCATTTTTTAAGAGTTAATTGCCATGGGAAGCCAAGTTCTATCGCCTCTAATTAATTTCAAGGGAACTGAGATAAGATTTTGTTCTGACAAGAAGAAACTTCTCTGCCAGGACCCTAGGCCTTTGAAACATCTTGCCCCTAGAATGAGACTGGCTCCCACCCTCTTGACCTTCTGCAAGAGGCTGAAGACCTGGCTCTGCCTGTTGACTTGGGGTCCCAACAAGAGAATTTCACACTGGAAGTGGTTGATTGACTAATAGCAATCCCCACCTCCCCATACCATATATTCTTTTCCCTTCCTCCAGATCTTTAATTAGAACTTGTATTTTATTGCAATTTTAATATTATTTTATAGATTTATACATATATTAATGATTCATTTTAATGTTGTAAGCTGCCCAGAGTTGTGGAGAGCTCCCCCCAGAGTTGTGGGGAGATGGGTAGAAATTTAAACACATACATACAAACATACATACATACATACATACATACATACATACATACATACATACATACCAACTTGTGGCTCAAGCATCAGATTATCCATTTACCTAAGTAGATGAGTGAATTTGGGTCCAAGGTGGCTGCAAAAGGAAAGAGAAAATGTAAAAATAGTGTAAGAAATCCTGGGTATAGTACAGAACAGAATATAAATTGAAGACTGAAAGAATAAAACAGAGAATTGAGTGAGGCTATAGGTTAAGAAGATAGTGCAATGAAGTGTAGGAGATAAGGGAAAGAAGAAGATAAGATACTGGCAAAAACCCAGTGATATAGATTATACAGATATAACATAGAATCTTAAGGTAGAAAATAGGAGTATAAGAGATAACACATACCATTCTTGTAAATTGCCTAAGGATAAATGAATCTGAAACTTCCAATCGGCATGTAAAATCTTTTATTTCTGTAATAAAAATAATCCTGATTGCAAGAATTCCATTGCTTCTGTCTGAGTTTGTCATTACCCTAAACTGAATCTAGGACATATTCCAATTTAGGGAGAAATTAAATTTGAATTAAAACAAGAACTTCCTGACCACATGGAAGCTAAAATAAATAAATGAGTGTTACTGGCACTATACAAGCTCCACCCTTTTGTATTTGCATGAAAAGACATTTCCCCAAATACCTACAGGGTCACATTTGCATCATGATGATACAATATATGTTTTGTTGCTTGTGCTGCCCATTCCACACTTGAGTATGGGTAGAAATTTTAGATAATCACTATAATAGATTGGGGGGGACGACTTATTTTGACACCCTATTAAGTTATTTCAGAATTAAATTTCAAGGACCAAATTTTCATAGATTTCAAGGGACAATTTTTAAAACATGTTTAGAATAAAACTTCATTCTGAGGAAAAACACAATAAATATCCAACTTGCTGAAAACTCAAAAGAGTTGCTATATTTTTTGAAGAGTTTTAGGGATGCTAGAAATATAATTGAGACCAAAGAGGTAAAGGATAGGGAAGTTTATTCCTGCATTGTCCTCAGCAAGCATTTTAACTTTTTTAATAGGCTTTATTATGTTTCCAACTTCTAATTATGTTGAAAATAGCTGCTTGTGTGGGTTGCGAAATGTTTTCTTTTGTTTTGTTGTTTTAAGAACCTCGGCAGAACATCAAATTGCTTCTGATTCAAAAAAACAATGGTGCTTCTGATTCACAAAAGGGTTAGGAAAATAGAATATGTAGTTATAACGTAGTAAACATCTAGAAAGCAAACTGGCTTTGTGAATTAGACATGGATTGACCTCCCTTAACCATTAGGCAGCTACAGACATATATCATTTTCTAGAAGTACCTATGTGGACCAAGAAACATTTTAAAAGCCCTTTGTGGTGTGGGTCCAGTGTATTTAATTACCCTACTCCACGACTTCCAGTGGAAGAGCCTCCTTGGGTCCCATCTGCCAAAAAGCCTTTTCTGTGTGGCCCCCACCCTCACTCCTGGTCTAATGGAAGTGCCTGAACACTTGATTCTGCCACTTGGCCTGGAACCCTGACAGAGGCCTGCAACATTTGGAGTGGCTGCTGGAGTAGACACGGTTCTAATTCCCTGATTGCCCATTGTCTTGGTTTTTAGTTTTTTTATTTAATCCTCTTAATTTTAGGTATTTTTAATACTTTTTAATACCTTTTTATTTATCATTTATAGTAAGCAATCCAGAGTTGCTATGACGATGAGATAGGCAGCATATAAATTTGACTAATTAATAAATAAATAAAAATAGAATCAATATGTTTAATTTTAAAGAAATGCAGCAGATGTTTTGGGAAAGATACAAAACTATTTTATAGCTTCTAAAGCAGGGGTGTCAAACTGGCGGCCTATGGGCCGGATGCATCACGCGCAGGCCACGCCCACCACAGTTCTGCAGAGGGAAAAATCGTCGTGATATGGCACATAATGGCAATGTCATGCAGCGAGTTTGACATCCATGTTCTAAAGCATTTTCCTCAATAGAAATGTTTATAGTACTGATATCCTGATAGAGTAATTAACGTGCTGATAGTTGAACAAATCCTGTGATAAATATAGTAAACAATGTGTGTATATTTAAACAGTACATATGCAGATATGTGTGTGTGTGTGTGTGCACACCTTCTAAATGCTGTTTTTTATATTCTGTGTAAATACAGATCATTATTTTTCAAACTAAAATTTATATTTTTATGTTTGGTATAAATCAAAGCAACATTATATTGTAAAAGCAGATTCGATAGAATATAACCAATAGATTAATATGATCAATTTAGATTTGCAAGTTAAGGTAAGAATATATTTGCAACATGTTTTGACAAAGATTTCAAAAACATTGGAAACATTCAAAATTTCAGCCCAGCACCAAGTATCCAAAATTTGGATTTCCAAATATGAAGTTTTTACATATATATGTGAATATCACATCCGTGAATAGTACTAGCACTTAAACTTATATATTGCTCCATAGTGCTTTATAGCAGGGCTCCCCAGCCCCTGATCCATAGTTCTTTGGGAACTGGGCTGTGGAAGTGGTAGGCAAGTGTGTGTGCATGCACTTGTGCATGCAGCTGCCTTTGTGAAAGCAGCATGCAGATGTGCATGAAACTCCCCTCTCCTTCCCCGCCACCACCGTCATCTCCACTGGTTTGCTGGTCTGAAAAGGTTGGGGAATTCTGCTTTACAGCACTCCCTGAGCAGTTTACAAATGTCAGCATATCATCCCCAACTATCTGGGTCCTCATTTTACTGAGCTTAGAAGGCTGAGTCAACCTTGAGTCAGTCAGGATCGAACTCCTGGCTGTGGGCAGAGTTAACATTCTAATCATTGCGTCATCACCATTTATATTTACTGTTTTATACCAAATGTTTTAAATTTTAAAATTTCTAATTTGTATAATTTGTGGTGTGGTTTAATTTTTTTTCCCCAATGCTAAATAAAATATCAGTTTGTTTAAGAAATTGGAACAAAATAATTTAAAAACACATATATATGTATGCATGATATATAATATATAAATATATATTAAAAGAGCAGTCAGTCATGTCACTAATTATTTTGATTCCTAGAAGAACTCACAGGAAGCGGTAAACCTTGGTGTTTGAACAATACTGTTGCTTTTCCAACTCTTCTACCAGTTAATCAGACTTTGAATAATCATCATCGATTGAAGAGATCAATAAGCACTGAACGTTTTGTGGAGACGCTGGTAGTAGCAGACAAAATGATGGTGGGATACCATGGGCGCAAAGACATTGAACATTATATTTTGAGCGTTATGAATATTGTAAGTTTTATCCCTCTACATTTTCATGTAATTTACTTTAACATCACAGGTTGTAATGTTATTAAATTTAATATATAACGTTATACTAGTAAAGGTATTATTTTTCAGGTACTTTTTTCTATGAATGTATCCCAGTTGTCAGTGAAGTATATTATTTACTTCTTTGGAAAAATGTCTATAAAATATGAACCAATTGTGTGATAGCAATGCACCAAATGCAGTTTTTTAGATGCAATAAACCATCAGCACACTAGCAGTGATGATGTTATCTAGTTAGGGTAATGAAACGTCTGCAAGAAAACAAGCAAGCTCAGAGAGCACCAAGGACCCCTCAGATACAATAAAGGTAGTCTTTGAGTTACAACTGGTAACTTAGTGACTGTTTGAAGTTACCATGCTTTTGCTTAATGACCAAGCTTTTGCTTTTATTTAACAACCACTCAACAATTGAGTCACATGGCTAACGCTCTTTATAACTATCATAAGTTACAGGTGTAATGAGTAGGCTTCATTACAGTCTTAAATCGAGAGCTATATTTTTAGACAATTTTTATTTTATTTATTGATTGATTTGAATTTTTATCCTGTCTTTATTATTGTTTATAAAACTCAAGGCGATGAACATATCTAATACTCCTTCCTTCTCCTATTTTTCCCACAACAACAACCCTATGAGATGGGAGGGGCTGAGAAAAAGTGACTGGCCCAAAGTCACCCAGCTGGTTTTTCATGGCCCAAGGTGGGATTAGAAGTCATAATCTCCTGGTTCTTAGGCCAGCACCTTAACCACTAGAGCAAACTGGCTCTCAGTAATATTTTAGGTCTGTGCACAGGGCAGTATCTATTAATTAGATGACCAAGTCACAAAGGGTTGACCTTATTGCTACCCCACCACCACCACCAAATAATCAGTTCAGTTAATAGGCTATAACCACCACACTAGCATCTACTTTTCCAGTAGCAAAAGCCTCCACACAATTAAAACATTTGCTTCTTCTGTTAATAATAGATGCTTCTTTTGTTTACATGGGACCACATCACCAGTCAGTTTGTATCATCTGGACAGGGTACTTCACTCTAGGTAGTTGGGAGGTCAATAGTCTTAGTCCTTTTTTCTTGGAGAAGACTAAATAAATTGCATAGATGCCAACTCTCTCTCGTGCCTCTGTATAAATTGTTTTACCTGCCCAATTCTGCTTGAACCTCTGAGCTAGTGCTTCTGCTCCTTCATGGGCTTTTATCAAGTAAAATATGCCATGCCACTTTCAGGCATGTTGTTAAAGTAGTTATTTTAAAATCAAATTGTGTGGTGGTTCAGTTTTAGTTGACTGCTTCAGTATTACATTTCTTTTTCTGGGTTAGTAACTTTTAATTGTTCAGATGTATATTGCAAAGAATTTAGAGGGGATTCCTTTAACCCACATCAGCCTAATTCTCCATACATTCTTTCATGTAAGGATAAATTTGTGTTTAGAATATGTAGATAGCATCCGTTAAGACATCAATCTACTGTAATATTGTAAACAAAGCAAATGTGAGAAATTTAGGCCCATTTTACATTAGTTGCTTTTCTCAAGGGCAGCCAGATATAGAGCACATTATATTAATTTGTATGGGAGGTGATTGAAAAACAATTTATTGTAGACAAATTTATCTTTTCTTGCAAAAGTAAAATGGAACGCTGTCTGAAAATATATATATATCTCAAAACTGAATGTAACATTTCAGGGGGAGTACCATAGTTAATATTGATATAAACCTTTTTCCTTATTTTTCAAGATTTAAATTACCAAATTCTTAGACTGTTACTAATCTACAGTTTATACTGGATAAATATCACTATACCCAAATAATATACTCTATTGCCTACACTTTATAATATAATGAAATATTTTTTAAAATAAAAACTAAATGATTCATAAGACATATTTCAAAATTAAAAGAGTTTTATTTGTCTGACTTTATGTCTTTTCTTCTTTTCTGGAGGTCAGGTTGCCAAACTTTACCGTGATTCCAGTCTAGGAAACGTTGTGAATATTATAGTAACACGTTTAATTGTCCTCACAGAAGATCAGGTAAGCAAGTTCAGATGTCTAAAGTATAAGTAATCCAAATTAAATGTAATAAAATATGTCTAAATATTGTTTGGAAAAAATGTTTAATGGTAAACATTTACAATTACCAAGAGTCATCTGCATTATTATTTTGAATTTGGAGAGATTAGGAAAGTATTATTTAAATAATTGAATATTAGTAGAGTTCTAAAATGTTGCCATACTTTGTTCTTTGGTCTTCAATTTTGAAATTGTAAAAACCTTTTAAAAGCAGTTTCCTCTGAATAACAGTACTTGCTGCGAGGGAGGAAAAGATAAATATTGGACTAACTCTATAATCCTTACTTTTGGCAAAATCAATTTGAAGTTTGAAATTATATCTTTAAGATGCATGCACAAAACATACTGTAGGGCAGATTTAACAGAGATAAAAATTGGCAAGAAGAAATTATTCCTAGAAATCACTGCTTCTAATTACAGATCATATTTAGACTTCAGAAGTCTTAACCGCTGACCCTAGTAACTTGTTTGGAACATTTCTGGTATGCATGTTGTATTGCAGCCAAACTTGGAGATAAATCACCATGCAGACAAGTCCCTTGATAGCTTCTGTAAGTGGCAGAAATCCATTCTCTCTCACCAAAGTGATGGAAACACCATTCCAGAAAATGGAATTGCCCACCATGATAATGCAGTCCTTATTACTAGGTATGATTCACTGATTTTTTTCTCCTTTCTTTTTCTCATTTATTTGTGTTTTTTAAAAATACTAAAGTATAAGTATTTGTAGTAATTACATCAAGATGGAAATATTGCTTATATTGACATAATAATACAATATTCAATAATAGATCATACATTTCTGTCAGTAATAGATAAAGCATAAAGCCTACTGCATATGAAATAATATAATTGTATGTTTAATGGTTAAAAGTATTTTAGACTTTCTATTTTAGAGCAAATGAAGAGCAGGACCCTAATAAGTTCCTTTTTATGGAATTCTGAAAGATGTGAATTCTTCTATCTTTTTTGTAGTTTTGATTTTTGGAATTATCTTATAGATATATCTATCAAACAAGTTTTAGATCATGGGGTATATCAATGGAAGATAGCTTTTGCTTTGTATACATGGCTTATGGCTGACCGCTGAGGGAAATAAGACCTTGGTCTTTAGTTCTTGAACTTCAAGATAAAATTTTAATTTATTGATCATGTTTTTATCACAGAGTACAGGCACATGTAAATAGGAATTGTACTATGGTACTTGCCTGAAATAGTTCAGTCAGCTTTTGGGATTCATATCCGGCTCTTTTTGCATTACCTTACATCTATTAAGACAATGAAGGCGAACCTTTTTTCCCTCGGGTGCCAAAGGTGCACGCGTATATGCCCACACCCATAATTCAATGCCCCCTCTACACGCCCCACCCACCTACACATGCGTCTGTGACCCCCTATGTTGCCCGTCCCCCATGCATGCGCAACCCCCTGTGCTCCCCATGCCTGTGTGCACGACCCTCCTGCATCCTGTTTTGGGCCTAGCAGGCTTTCGTGGATCCTGGGGAGGATGAAAACGGCCTGCCCCGCACCCCTAGAGGCCCTCCGGAGGCCAGAAATGGCCCGTTTCCTGACTTCCGGTGGGCTCGGTAGGCCCATTTTTTGCCCTCCTCAGGCTCTAGATGTCAGGGTTCCAGAAAACACCCCCAACTAAATAAAACACTAAGACTTGAAATTCCTCAAAGATCCAATTTATTAGAGATGTCATGTTGGCACATTTGTGGAAACCCAAATCTGAAAGCTTCCAGAGTTTCCCCACCCAGTTGAAAGTTCGCAACCTGCCCCACACCCATAACTTCATCACACGGTCCAACCAAATCTTGACATTCGGCTGGATACAATCTCCAGGCAGTCCCAAGCAAGTGCAGGCAAAAATGTCCTTGAATAAGGAATGTTGTTATGACTAAGTTTCTACTGCTCCAACAAAAAAAACCCTCCCAATTTCCCAGGCTAAAATAGCTAGGGCAACTGCTCGCATGCCTGCAGATATGTCTCTGCGTGCCACCTATGGCACACGTGCCATAGGTTCGCCATCACGGTCCTAGCACATATATTCTGTGAGCCTCACTAAAATAGTGTTCTTTTACTAAGGGAATTCATGATAAAATCAATGTGTCTTACATATTTTAATCAGAATAGTAAATAGTAATTTAAGAATGGTAATTGGGTGGGCTACTTATTTTAAGAATTACTATTCACAGCTAATAAGAACTGACTCAGCGATGCTGTTAATATGGCTCTGCACTACATCCTACAACATCTTGAATCTCCAAAGACCTATGCAAGGGTCCTCTTTATAGACTTTGGTTCAGCATTCAACACCATAATACCGGACATTCTTCTAACTAAACTAAATCAGCTAGTGGTACCTGAACATACTTGTAAGTGGATCACAAGCTTCCTAACAGACAGGAAGCAGCAGGTGAAGCT
>JANHGD010001678.1:140749-152633 GCA_027560375.1 Imantodes cenchoa
ATATGCAGTATGTAGTTTTTTCATACTTCTAGTTATACACATTCAAGTTGTAAGGGTAATCAGTTCATTTCTGAACTAATAATTTTTTCTAAATTCTTTCAATAGATGGTTCATAGGTGATTGGTCAGAATGCAGTAAGACTTGTGATGGAGGAACAAGATCACGAACTGTTCTATGTATCAGGAAGATTGGACCTTCAGAAGAAGAGACATTGGAGAGTACTCATTGTTTAACACATCACCCAGTTGAAAAAGAGTCCTGTAACAATCAATCTTGCCCCCCTCAGTGGGTTCCTTTGGATTGGTCAGAAGTGAGTGATCTTGAAAATTCCTTAAGTAACCATTTTTGACACATCAATACTCCAACAAGATATATTACAATGTATGTAACTTGCTACTCTAACTTACTAAACGTCATATAGATCAGCACTCCCAAATTTCTGTCTTCTGTAAATCATACATGGTCTTGAGATTGCACAACATGCTAATGTAAAACTAAAATGGAACTACAGATAGTCCTCAAATTAAAACCATTCATTTAGCAGTTGTTCAAATTTACAATATCATTGGGAAAAGTGACTTACAATCAGTCCTTGCACTTACACCTGTCACAGCATCCCCTTGAGATCAAAATTTAGGTGCTTGGCAATCAGCATTTATATATGTTACAGCATCCTGAAATCATGTGATCATCATTTGTAACCTTCCAGTCAGCTTCTGATAAGAAAAGACAATTGGGGGGGGGGAATCTAAATTTATTTAGCAGCCCTGTGATTCACTTAACAACTGCAGTAATTTGCTTAACAACCATGGCAGAAAAGTAGCAAAATCAGGCATGACTCACTGATAGGCAACTGCTTTGCTTATCAGCAGAATTTCTGGTCCTGACTGAGGTGGTAAGTCAAGGACTTCCTGTATGTAGTTTGTAGCTGGCATTTTATGGGGAGTCATACTAGCAAATACTCTTTCAGCTATATTCCTTTAGTACTTGAACCATACATTGAGAAGCTTGTTACTCCATACTGATAAAGTTGGATTCTGTAACCTGATAAGCCAAATTCTAAACTCAATACCCTTCAATATTAATTCAAAAGAGCTGATTCTGTGCACAGTATTAAATAGTACATTTCATAAATTTGAATTAATTTATATTTATTTAATTCTATATTATTCCTTAACTGAATATTTCTTGAGCAGCTTATAGTAACATTATACTTGTGTTAATAATTTATTTTTTCAGTGTCTATTTTGCATAATTCAGCTAGAATTATGAGAATAGGAGGGGCAGAGTACTGAAGTGCAAGAAAAAAATTATTCCCAACTAGTAATTTCTTCCTTATTTAACTGGAAATGAGACCCCCATCTACTCCACTTATTTTATCCTTATTCAAACCTTTCCAAGTTTCTATCAGCATACAGAATGATTAGTACATAAAATGATGGTTTTAAAGAATACTTAAAATTCTAAATTCACTATCTACAGAAAATACAGATATGACCAAAATTATTGGTACTCCTCCAGTTCCCTTTCCCAAAATCCCAATTTATCATGAAATAAGTTGAAACTGTTACAAAGCAATGTCATCCACCATTCTTTATTCTTTAGTCCATAGAACAGACACTTTGCTTTGCTTGTATAATTTAACACACTCTTATAGATTAAAAAACTCAACAAAAATCGTATGTGTCAATCTAGATTTAAAGACTTAATTTTACCTATTAAATAACATACTTCAATGTAGAGGTAAAGGTAGAGTTGCCAATACGTTATTGTGTCTTAGAAGTGAATTAACCATTTCATTTGATGTAGAACTTTTAAAATATTTTTCAATAGTTTACAACAGGATGTCAAACTCAAGGCCCATGGGGTCGCCCTGGAAACAGAGAAGGACTGGCCCGTGGTGCCTCTGTCAGCAAAAATGGAGCTTGCAAGGGCCACGAGTGGCCCTCCCGAGCTCTGTTTTCACTGGCAGAGGATTGCAGGAGGCTGTCATAGGTGAAAACGGAGCTTAGGAGGCTGTTTTCGCTGGCAGAGTGCTCGGGCCACCACTGGCGCCCCTGACATGAGTAACATTGAGAGGGCCATGCCCATTTTGGCCATGCTCACCCCAGCCCCCGAGATCAAACACAACCCTGATGCAGCCCTCAATGAAATTGAGTTTGACACCCCTGATTTACAGTATGTGCAATTATGACACAATGTCCAAAATTTTAATATGACAATTTTGTTTGCAATCTTCAGAATATAGAACTATAGCAGGTCTGTCAATTGACCCGCAGGCTGGATGCGTCACGTGGCCACTCCCACACCCGATTTAGCAAAGGGAGGGAAAGTCCCGATACGTCACTTGACGACACCATGATGACATGAGTTTGACATCCCTGTACTATAGGTTTTCCTTTTTAATAGGGTTATGTTGTTAAATGTTTTCAGCTTTTCACAATTTAAAGTATTTGATTCTAAAAATCATGTTTGTGTTTGGCTTGTAGTGTACTCCAAAATGTGGACCTGGTTTTAAGCATCGTATTGTTCTCTGCAAAAGCAGTGATCTTTCAAAAACATTTCCAGTTGCACATTGCCAAGAAGAAAACAAGCCGCCTGTCCGCATGCGCTGCAGCTTGGGCAGGTGTCCTCCACCACGATGGGTCACAGGAGACTGGGGACAGGTAACATAGGCAGGCTTTTTGAATATCTAAAGTGGTACTGAAGTTCAAGGACTAGACATGTGAGTCTGCTGCAACAATAATTAACTTACAACACTTATGAATACATTTGCATTGATATATATGTTCATTGGCTTCTATAATGATTCCCTCAAATGACTTTAGGTGAAAAAAAACTTAGGTGCGATTTCACAGACCTCAGAAATGGATATAAGAAGAAAAGTCTATTATTTCACATTGCCGTATTTAAGTGATATTCTTTGAGACTTGAAATAAATATATAATTGTTGTTTGTAGATATCACCACCTGATACCATAAGTATGGCTGCATGATACTATAACTTTAAGACTCGGCCTTAATGCTTTGTTTCTATAAAACACCATCTTTTCAATTCATAGTACAATAGATCTTTTTGGTTTGCAACGGGAAGAACATTTTGCAAAAATAAATACAATAACTGCTAGTTAGCAGCCTCATCAAATGAGATGGAAAATGTACTGTTTGTTAGTAGATACGTCATAGTCTGTGATGTATCTACTCACAAACAGCACATTTTCCATCTCATTTAATGAGGCTGCTAACTAGCCCTTATTTTAAAAAAGAAAGAAAGTAGCATTTCTAACTGAAAGCTGCTTCTGGAAGAAACAGAATAATAAGGAGGTACTTAATATAGAAACAAAATAGTAACCAAATAGTAGTTATGACTGGTCCTCAAAGTTCTGGCCATTGCAGTATCTCCACAGTCACATGATTGCAATCTGGGCATCCTGGTTGAGATTACAATGTCACATTGTCTCACGGTCATGTGGTCAGCATTTGTGACCTTCTTTATTGGCTTCCTACAAATCAGGTCACTTGGGAAGCCAGCAGATTCTTGCAAATGGCAGCTATGTGATGTCCTTGCTTAACAAAAGTATGGAATTCTCTTAATGACGGCAACCAAAGTGTTGGAACTGGTGGCGCTAAGCAGCGCAGTCATGCAATATTACACTTTACAATGGCATTGCTTAACAACAGAAATTTCAGTCCCAATCATGTTGTTCACTGAGAACTACCTGTACACTGGCTGATTTACATTGTGCAATGTAATCTTTTACGTTGTGCAACGTAATCTTTTCTACCACTGTCCTATATAGTGTTTCTACAAGCATTGTATGTAAGTTCAGGATCTTATTGCTTTTTTTAGTTACTGAGATTTTTGACATTTGTTCCCCCCCTCCTTCCTTTTCATTTTTTCTGACATAGTGTTCTGCACAGTGTGGTCTTGGACAACAGATGAGAACTGTGCAGTGTCTCTCATATACTGGGCAAGGCTCCAGTGATTGCCCTGATACTCTTCGGCCTCCATCAATGCAGCAGTGTGAGAGCAAATGTGACAGTACCCCTGTCTCTAATGCAGAAGGTAAATTTGCTTTTACTAATGCTAATATTTTTAAATATTAATATAAATCATAATATTCAGATTGAATTTTATTACCTGAATACCTAGCATGGTGTCTGTGGGTGCCCAAGAATTTTCTTTAATACACATTGGAGTCCATGCTCCAATTGACTTAATGTATTTTAAAGATTCTTTTACTTTAAGTCTAAACAACAGGCTAGTTTGAAATAGAAGAAATTATCAGTTTCATCTTTGGCAAGTTCAGCTCATAAATGAACATAAACAAAAGATCTGGTTATCTAAGAATAACAACTCACCACATTTAACATCCGTTGTAAGTCTTGTTAAACATTTAACTGGGAAATTAGAGCATTTTAATATTAGTTAAGGGCCAGACTAGAAACTGAAAGACTATGAGTTCTAATCCTTGGGCCAATCACTGTCTCTTAGTCCTAGGGAGCAGACAGTGGTTCCACTTCTGAAAACGTTGCCAAAAACACTAGAGAGACTAGTCCAGTCAATTGTCATACATCATTACTGACTCAAAGGCACCAACAACATCTGATGGGACGTTTGAGGCAGGCTCTTTTGTTGACTGCCCAGCTTTTGGAACAGACAGTCTGGGATCCCTAACCCCTTTAGCCTTCCAGAGAACTGTGAAGGCCTGGCTGTTCCTCCGAGCATTGGATTAGGATGGGGGTTGTAAAGATGTTTGCTCTGGCATCCGGGGTGGGGTGGGGGAGGGTACATTTGTTTTTAATCTTGTTTTATGGTTTGTTGTGAGCTGCTTAGAATCATTATATGAGATAGGCAGACATACAAAGTGCTTTAAATAAACAAACATTACTTTTGTTTTCCAAAAGTGAGATGTTATCAGTATGTATTTGGTCTAGCATATCTAATAATTTTAAAATTATAAATTTCTAATAGAGACATTCATAAAATCATGATAACTTTGGTCATCTTTTATCTGTCTTTGTACAGGAGTTAGTACAGGAGTCTTTTAAAATATTTCAGTAGCTAAAACTTAGTTTTTCAGATTTAAATATTTCATAGAAGTCAATTGAAGATCACTTTGATCAGAAAGGGAATAACTAATGTGTGGACTTTGTTAGAAACATTCTTTCCAGTCTAATAGTATTTTTATACAAATTTTCTTCCATCTGCTTCAGAATAACTGTTAGTTATAATTAAATAGAAGACATTTCAATCCACCTGCTAGCCAGAACAGTGTCTTCCCTCAGCTTCACCTTTCCATATTGGTTTTAACCAAGAATATATTTGCAACCAGATCCAAATAATTTACCCACCCTTAGCTATATGCTAGCTTTAGCTTATTGGCTCCTTTCTCAATATGCTGGCTCATTCATTTTCATGCACCTGCCTTGCATTCTATGTCTTGTATGACAGAACTTTAAAAACTGGCTTGATATATTTTGGCTGAGATCCAACAACTACTTTTAGTGTGCTTTGATGTACCGAGTTGAAAATGGGATGTTTTCTTCTTTTCGATGGCAGGTTTTGTCTGGTGGCATGAATCCAAAGCTCCTTTAGTGATGACTACCTATTCTTTAAATCTAGTTAGACATTTATTTATTTAGTAGCATAAGAGTATATAAAGTGCTACAAAGAGACACAAGCAAGAGTAAAGGCTGGTTCTTGCACAGAAGAACTGCAATCTGAATGTCATCAGTGGGGGGGGGGGGAGCCAAAAAGGGCCTGAATGGAGTCAGTTTACAAAATATGAGTTTGAGCAAGTGCAGTTGTATATATATTTAGGCTTTGTTTCAGTCTGACTCAAAGATTGTGACCTTAAGCCATGTAGAAATATTCATTTTGGAATGGATTTTGAAGAAAATACTAAACTTTCGACCACATCCCTTTCTGAATGTTAACATTATTTTGTAGATGATAAGCTGCAGCAGAATAAGAGAAGAAGCATTTTATTCAATGATATTTGTTTTTCATTATGCATGTTTTAAATTTATGTAACGATATAATCATTGTGTACCTCAAATAGAATGCAAAGATGTGAACAAAGTGGCTTATTGCCCACTGGTGCTGAAGTTCAAATTCTGCAGTCGAGCATACTTCAGACAGATGTGCTGCAAGACCTGCCAAGGACATTGACCCACAGAAACTGAAAGTGCCTTGTTGCTTCATTGTGCAAATGCGTCCATCTAAGATTTCTGCACAGTGCAACCAGTCAGATTCATCACCCTGTGGAAAATATAACCACTGGTCAGCTCCAGCTGACAGAATTGCAAAGTTATTTTAACTTCTGTGAAGTGGGATTTATTCATCCAAAGTGCTGGACACAGTATAAGGAGGCAACGCCAACATGGAAAACTATACCCAGTACATAGAGAACATATGTGTACTTTCACTAAATCCTGTTTACCTCCTTGGACCATTAAGATAATTGTTATTATGGACCTAGCAGTGACACTGAATCCATTTTTATTTAATATTGTTAAAATGTAGTTGTTACGATTTGGTCATCTATAGAAGTAAAGAAGAATTTTAAAAACCCTGTCATAGCTTATAATTAATAATTATTTTATCTTACTATATAGCACCACAACTTATGGTAAAGAAGTGGGCTTGGGAATATTATTTTAGAAGCAATTATAAATCCAAAGTAAATCAAATGTATTTTCCTTTGTTTCATCTAATTCTTTAAAGGATAATCTATATTTCCAGAGGACTGCAGTGAGCCATATATAAAGCTATTAAAAATGCATCAGGTATTTATTACCTGATTGCATCAAACAATAAATATATGCTGCAGATTTATAGCCATCTTGCCATTTTTCAAATACAAATCAGGATTTTTACTAAAGGGAATAAATTCATACTCCAGTTGTGAACAACGTATTTACTACTATTTCAGTTCTTATGTAGAGAATGCTTAAAACAAATCTTCTCAAATTCACCATTTCTCCCTTCAATTACAGAAAGGCATGTCTGTAGCAACTAATTACTGTGTAATTATCAATGATGAACTGGCTGTATAGCGGAGAATAGTCTCTTGTAATAATCATGCTGAAACTCTTCTGGGTGTTTGTTTCCTTCCTCACAGAAACAATAGAAGAATGTTTTACGAGACAACACAAAGAAGAGAAAAAATGAGTTTTCTCACTTTTGGACAGTTACAAACTAAACAACCAAAAAGTACATAACTGATAAAAATAGTTATGGAGTACCATAACTCTTACATTCACTATATCAATCTAATAATGTTCTGAAATGTACTTAAATGTGAAGCCAAGCTCCTTGGATAAAACAGATTCCAAAATCCATTGTGAGCTAAGCCTGAAGGCCATACTTCCCCCTTCTTTGTCAGTGACACAACAAAGAGATAAGGAAAGTGGGTACTTGTTTATATTATTATATTGTACTTGAACACTTGCAGTTTGCAGCAGGTCCTTGATGAATGTGCTTTTGTGACCAGTTTGCCTCCTTTGTTGTAGTGCAATTGAGATGATGATGTGAACACCACCACCACCTTGTATTAATTCTAGAAGTTAAATGGCACTTTTATAAAATAATATTCTTAATGAGACAAGTTTTTAAACATGTTATGGTATCTAAATGTGTCAATATATTTAACGAACTGCAGTAAGCCAAATGTGTTGAATGATACTTAACTAATGTGAATTAACAGGAGGGGGGGGAGAGAGAGAGAGAGACTTGTGCTATGCAGAAATCTTGACAATCCTTCTGTAGGGTTTTCTGTAGACCATAACCAACAAACTCCTGTCAGATGCTACCTCTTGACAGTCATCTCCACATACATGTGATCATAATTCCTTTTTGGCATTTTGCCTTACCCGGAGCCATTTACTGCTCAGTTGCAATGCACACAACTGTTAGTGGAATGAATGCTGAGGAAGGAAAACTATACACATTTAGGAGTTAACATGTAGGCATGAGAACAACATAATTAGTGGGTGAATTACTTTGTATATTTGTTCATTAAGAAAATATATTGGTGCTAATATGCCTTGATTATGCAAAGGTATAATGAAAGAGATAGCTGTCATGAGGATATTTTCCAGGCAAGATACCACAGTGTAACATCCTCTGGTTCCTCTGAGACATCAATATATTTATTACTTAATGTGACTTTTCAATTAGCAAGAAATGATGGAATTTATTCTTACCTCATTTACGACATTGCCTTTGCAAAGACTGCTTTCGCAAGCATATTTTGCTCTTTCATTGGTGCTAGATGACCAGGGAGTCCAATGTTTACTTTGAAGCGTAAAAAGAGCAATAAGTTGGAATTTAAGAAACACTTTCCTTGGAGCAATTTTGACTTGCAATGCTAAAAGGAAAAAAAAACCACACAGAATGTATTTGAATTATGAATGGACCAATACGTAATGCCCCACCCCAGTAAAATTCTGAATAAAAATTAATCATTTATTCTGACAGCACGGGACATTGCGGCTGCTACAGTATAGCCATTTATGTAATTATGATGAAATAGACCAAATATTAAATTCATAAATAATGACAACATGATGTTTGTATAGGCTGCACCAAGATGGGAAGACTAACAGTTCTGGGGCAGATATTAAATACAATGTGCTGTTGGTTTTTCCATTGAGCAATGCCACCAGTTAAAACTATCAGACTCAGTACAATTCAGTCAAAGTATACATCCAAGGTTTTTTTTAGAAGGGTTCATTGATGCTATGGATAACAAATTTTCTTTTAACAATTCAGAATGAAAATGAATTCTTTTATTGTGATTATTTGCTTATTTTATATTCAGTATTATGTGGTACACTGTTACATTGTTATAATTGTTTTTGCTTTTGTAAATTATATGCTAATTTATTTCCATGTTGTTTAACACATGTTCTTACATGTCATGCATTCTGCTGCTTGTAACACTTAATGCAGTAAAATTCCACACCAGGCACAGATTTGTTTTTAACACAGATAATTTAGTAAAATAAAAAATGCAGCTTTTAAGAATGAGCCTTATGGTAACAATCTGTTCACTGACATGCCTGTGCAAGAATTTTGCAAGCACAAATATTTACATTGTTGAAAGCACTTCTGAAAGTTTATTTACTTTTTGGTTAAAGATACATCAAGTAATGTTTCTATGCTGTCTCAGTACTTGGCTATTATTGCCTTTGGGTGTGATATGGAAATGCAATGCAGTAGACTAAACTACCACCTATTGCTCCTTCCAAACTATTGTTTCAAAAAGGCTCCCATTAGACAATAGCTAATTCATATTAGCAACATTTGCTGGACTGTGATCACCTTGCTTTCAAGAGAGTTTGTTTGTTGGTTGGTTTGGTTAGTTATTTAGCAATTTAAAGCAGGCTTCCTTAGCCTCAGTAACTTTTAAGATATCTAGACTTTGACTCCCACAATTCCACAACAATCTGGCTAAGGTTGAGAAACATTGATGTAAATGGTCATTGAACTGTCAGGAGAATGATGGGATGGGTGATTGAACATTCCCCTACTTCCCCAAACCAGATGTCTGTAATGTTGGTGTAGAGATACTATTATTTCTAAAGTTGTCTTAACTTTTCACAGATACAGAATGAAATATTTGAAGAGCATACTTTAATTTTTAACTTTGACTTTATCAAAATAAGTTTCATTGTATGTTTCTTTTTCCATTTATTTTCTGTTGACTGCCTGTGCTTCATATTATTACTCAGTGAATATTACACAAAACAAAAACACTGAAGCATAGTGTTGAAAATTTTATCTTGCCTGATCCTGTTGCTTCCTCAGTTCTATTTCTATCACTGTAGTTATTAGATTACAAATACAATCACTGCCTTTTTAACTTAACTAGTTTTGATTTTTAAAGTTTTCTTTGTTAAGAAAGGATCTGAATGCATAGGTGGACATCTATGAAAAATGTCACTGATAACATTGGTGTCAAGCACCAGGGAAATCAGGAGATCCAGGCAATTCAAATGTACATAAAGATTTAGTGTAAGTTAAGCTTTCTACAAGGATCTCAACTACTCATTTGAACTACCTGGATCTCCTGATTTCCTTGGTGCTTGATATTAACCTGAATTACTAACAGTCAAGTGAAAATAGCGGGAGTTAAGAATAGAAAGGAATTCAAGGTGGGCTGGACTAAGATCTCTTGTGGGTACTCAGGAACTCATGACTGATGATACATTTGACTCCACCCTTCCCTCCGGCTCAGCCTGGTCATCTCCTACAATTGGGACATTAGTCTGAATAAACCTGCATAGGATTTGCCTGTATTATTACAATTAACCAATTATTTAAATTGGTAGTTTTAAAAACAAAATTGCAAAACCATACAACCTGTTTATTCTTCATAATGTCTTTCCCTTCCTAGAATTATATTTTATTATTTATTTATTCAGTTTGGATGCCACCCAACTCCACACATTTCTGGATGGCTCATAACAATAAGAGTAGCATAAAAACAACAAAAATTTGAGAAATAACTGGAATAAGTACAAAAATAACTATAAAATAAGTACAAAATGGGAATACAAACAACAAAGCAAAACAGAAAATATTGCAAACAATGGAATGTCATCCACTCTACCCAAAGATCGGAGTAACTATCCAGCGTTTCAAGAAATGGCATCAAGGTGGGAGCCATACAAATCTTAGAGAGAACCTTATTCTAGAGGGCAGGGGCACTACTACAGATATTTTAAGATGTTCTTATGTTTCTTTGATATATTCTAACAGAAAATCCTTGATTTAACAAATGTTTAAATAAGAAAATGTGTCATGTTTATTGGTTGGGAGCTCCAGTTTAGGTAGGAAGATCTTTGGAGGCCAATGATGGTAGCAGGGCAATGATATGGTACCAAGTCCCAAATGAGTGGCAACTCTTTATGTAGAGGTCATCTTTGAACAGGTTGATGAAATGTTAAATGTAATACTGACACAACAATCCCCCTCCCTTACTGCTAACATTCACTGAAGTGATTTCTGAGAGTAGCTGCAGACAATTCATCTGCAGGTCAGATTATTATTTCAAAATAAGAGTTATGGTTAATAATTTATATATTTCTTTTGATTTTTAGGATTGGTACTGCATAATATGAGTTTCTCTATATAAAGATTAACTATTGGTAGATCAAATTACTGTAGCATCAAGCTATTTTACTATTCTATTGCAGCAATGCCATAAATTAATGTTAAGTTAAATAATGAATCTTTTTCTTACAAGCAAATAGTGTCTATATTATTTATAATACTACATTAGATAGTACATTTATAACTATTTCCCTATCAGGTGCAAATAACCAGGAACAATAATTCAATAACAATTTTATTACATGCTATCTTTACACAAGAATCTGATCTACAAATGGTCAAGGGAAATCGGTGCTAGAAAAATGTCAATGAGTCACTCCAAACTTAGGTCTTTTGTGGAATGGAGTGACTCCAAACTGATGATGCATTTGACCCTGCCTTCAGGGTTAGCCTGAGTCCCTAAAAAAGTAGCACTATCAAATGCTACTGTGATAGATAGAAAAACACCCCAAACCTCCCTAGGAAAAAGTGAGTGTTGGTGATAGGATATTCTATTCTCAAGGGAACAGAACCTGCTGTCTGTAGACCGGACAGTCAATCCAGAGAGGTATGTTGTCTCCCTGGAGCTAAAATCAGAGATGTGGCTGAGAACCTTTTGCATTGGCATCCTTCAGTCTCGAAAGACTATGGTATCATACTCTGCCCTCTCCAGAGCATGAAGCCTGGGTAGGTTAGTATGGAAGATAGGCTGTTACCCAAGCAGCAGATCCCCCCTCTCCACGTCTCTGAAATAATCCAATGGAATGGCAAGAGCCAATA
>JANHGD010001678.1:214519-226750 GCA_027560375.1 Imantodes cenchoa
CTCTCTCTCTCTCTCTCTCTCTCTTTCTCTCTCTCTGTCTCTCTCTCTCTCTCCCTCTCTCTCTCTCTCTCTCTCTCTCTCTCTCTCTCTCTCTTTCAGTAATTCATCTCAAAGCACACTGCTGTAGTTTTTGAGGAGTGGGTTGGAAGTCTACACTAAAAATTCCTTCGAAGTTGCCACAATTGGATCCAGCCATTCAACCTAGTTAAGGGCACTGAAGAGGGGGAAAAAACAATTTGAATCCAAAAATATTTTTTCTTCCCAAACCAATCTCCCAACCAAAAAATTCTTCATGCTTGTTATAGTTTTTAGGTTAGCGAAATTCCAAAAGAGACAATCCTGAAGCAACTTAATCTAGAGTATGCAAAATAAACTTTTATTTGTGTTTAAGTTCTCAGCAGTAGGCTAACTCTGATTAAGCCCTAGGATCAATATGTTGCTAAATGAATGGGGCCATGGTAAGAATCCTTGCTTTGTCTGTTTACTTCTTCCTCTTGTGCACTGGCTCAGAAATCAGCAATGGTCATGAAACAAACAAACAAACAAACAAACAAACAAAAAGCCGGAAAGAGAATTGACTAAAGGGGCGTTGGTCTTACCTGACAAGCCTCTTCTCATCACCAGAATGCTGGAGCCAGCATTCAGGATGGCTTGTCCTCGTCCACTCAGAATAAGGACCGAGTCTCTTGTTTTTTGCCGGATCCGCCCTCCTAGGACCCAGCTTTGATGAGACCAAAGAAGCAGACTTGATGTGGCTACCGACTGGAGACAGTCAACGACAGGTAGACTCCCCTTCCTGAACCAATCAACAATGCAGAGACCGCCATGCAAAAAGTCAATCCAAGGAGAAAAACAACCACAGCAACAACGCCAGTCCAACAAACAAGGAGTATGCAGGAACGGACCCCCAAGGGCAGGGCTGAACGCTGGCTCCACCTGGTGAGAAGAGGCATGTCAGGTAAGACCAACGCCTCTTCTCCATCATGGGTGGAGCCAGCATTCAGGATGGGACATACCAAAGCCAAGGTTCCCCGGGTGAACACAGTCTAAGTCTGATTCAGTGAGACTCCTCGTGGATACTCTGCAACACCCTACAGTCAAAGGCCACATCCGCCGACACGAACGTATCGATTTTGTAGTGGCAGATAAACTGAGAAGGAGAGGCCCAGGTCGCCACCTGACAAACCTCTGCCAAGGACGACTGGATCATCCAGGCCACCAATGTCAGCACACTGCGTGTAGAGTTCAATAGAGGGGGAGGTTGAAGCACCCTCCCCTGGGGCCAAAGAGGAGGCATCAGGAGCTCAAGAGTGTGAGCGATCGCCAGCAGAGGCCTGATTGCAGATCCTCTGCAGATCCCCTGCGACACTCCGCCTTCTCTAGGGCCTTGGTACCCCAAGGAATAGCAGGGGCCCCTGACATGGTCTGAGTGGAGGGTCCAGCCTCTTTGTCATCTGGGGTACAGCGGTTAGACTTGTGCTGCCACTTTCCCTGTGGCTTTTCTGTTGAAATGACTCCATCTGTCATTTTCAGGTCTGAATGACTGTCCAAAATGGCCACCGCAACTGTCTAACCAAAATTGGTGGGCTGGTGGGAGTCCAAGAAGCCCCTAGTGCTGACCAGGGCAAGCCCTATGTGGTCCAGGCACCTGACGAGCCAACAATGGGCTCAGGCCACTCTCTGGGCAATTAGACGCCGGCAGAGAGAATCCAGGGGGAAATATGTGAGCGTGAGCTCAAGCGTTAGCCAATCACCCCTCAGGTCTCAAGGAGCAGGAAAGACGGCGACCACTGTGACTGTTGACAAACTGGTTGCTGAAACAAAGTAGCAAGGGGGAGAGAGGTGATTGAAAGGCCCCACTGCAGCTGGCGAGTGGTGCGGCGCCTGACTCAGAGCATGGTAAAACAGCTGGGAGCCTCCTATGCCGCCTGACCCCCCGAAAGCTATCAAGTAGCTCTGGGAGCTTGCAGCTCCAACAGCAGACCAGGGCAAGCCCTTGATAGTCAATGCCAAAGCGGGAAATGCGAATGCTTGCTGTGGTAGGAGCAGAGTCTCTACTGCCAAGCGCTCAGATGGAAAGGTGCTTAGACTGACAGTTTTTCAAATCTGAACTAAACTCACAAGAAGTCCACAAGTCCAGTGACCGATCAGTCAGCTGTAGCATGAAAAGCCAGTATTCAGGAAGGAAGAATTGATAGCTATGTCCGTCCAGTCTGAGGACTGAGTTGAAGCTGGGTCCTAGGAGGGCGGATCTGGCAAAAAGTAACAGACTCAGTCCTCATTCTGAGTGGATGAGGACAACCCATCCTGAATGCTGGCTCCACCCATGATGGAGAATGGGTGGTGCATGAATGGGTGTAGGTGTGAGGGGAGATTTTTAAAAAAGAGAAAGAAAAAAAAGAAACTGACAGTATAAAAAGCAATGATCTCATCCACTGATGGGAAGCACTCCCCACTCCCATAGTATTTTCTATAATGCATTATGTCTCTCAAACAGAAAAAGATTCCCTGGCCTCTTTTAGGCGTACTATATTCTTGAAAATAAACCATGGTCTGATACACACTACTCTTGACTCCTCTTTTCTTGGCAGCATTTTCAGAATTGGCTTGGCACTGCCTTCTAGGCTGAAAAAAAATGACTAGCACAAGTCACCCAGCTGGCTTTGTGCCTAAGCAAGGACTAGAATTCAGAGTCTCCTGGTTTCTGCTGGAGTCCACTGGGAGAGGATAGATTTTAATCCTATCATTCAACTTGTGTGATTAAGTTTATAATATTTAGAGTGGGTAAGGGTCAACTTGCTTATAAGCTTCACTAGTTCTGATGTAGGAAAGTTAGTTTTTTCTATACTATTAAGGAATTGTACTAAGGAAACGGCAATCTTATTTAGGTTTATTGAGAGTGGAGGTAGAGATGAAATATATCCCTTACCAGAGGAGTTTTTCTCTTTGTTAGGGAACAAATATACTTGCATAAAACAAATTTGTTTATAATTAGGTTAGGGTTACTGGGAAGAGAAAATTAAAATCCTGAAGATAGATTTTGAAAATATTTTCTATTCTGTATTTTGTACTTAAAGTTGTTTTGAATTCATAAGTTTCTCACCATCCTTCATCGTCCTCCACTTCAGGTTCAGGTACTTCATCATCAGCTGTTTCTGATATTGCTTGGTTTAGCTTTGATTTGAATTGATCCAGTAACGCCAGTGTCTGGAATTAAAATATGATGCTTAACACATGCCCAATATACTCTGCCTTACACAAAGGTGCTTTTGCAAAAGGCAACTGGATTTTCTTTGTTCTTCCTTGAAAATATTTTGTTTCTCATCCAAGAAGCTTCTTTAGTTCTAACTGAATAGTGGAGAATGGAAAGATTTATATTTATATAATTATATATAATTTATATGACCAGGTTTGAAAGAGGCGTCAAAGAGGTCATCTACATTAAGACTGAACAGCCCTTTCTCCATAGTGGGTGAAACTATCAGCCAGGATGGGTTTGACTTCGTCCAATCAGATATGACTGAGTCTGAATAAATTAAATGACTGGGGGCACTTCTGCCTCTCTTACCCAGTTAATGACTCAGTCCTCATCAGGACGGTTGTGGTCATTAGTTTTCCATCTACATCTTCAATCAAAAGGATCAAGCTACAAGTGATTCCCCCTCGTCTGTAGCGGGAGAGGCATACAATACCACAAATTTCCTGTTTACAACACAGTCCTTTCAGCAGTTCAAGAAGGTTCGACACCCATTTGCACTGTTCAAGTGACCCTGAGGGCACACATAAACCTCCAAGTGGCCTCAACGACTCTCAGAAAGAGTGCTAACGACCAGATGACTATGAGGAATATAAATCCTTCCGTTCTCCACCATGGAGCTTCTTGGATGAGAAGTGAAACATCTTCAAGGAAAAACAAAGAAAGTCTAGTTGCCTTTGGAAAAAGCATGACCTGGATGACTGAGAATCTCCACAGACGTTGTGCCTTACACAGTATTAGTGTTCACAATATAGAATTTGTAAAGTGTTGTATTTTGTGGGGGGAAAAAAACTCTGAACTATATTTTTAATGTACTTATTTTATCAAATCAATTTTTGTCAATTATTCTTCAATGTAGTTCCAATGAACGTTCTAGCTCTTCACTGGCTATACAGCTATCCGCTAAATTGTATTTTACTGTAAGGTATAGCTTATGTTTGTACACATCTTGAAGTTCTGTAGTGTTCCCATACAAAAAAAATCATTTATTGTAGAACAATTTGCCCATTGAATTGTGTTGCTAGGGAACATCTGATTTCACAATTTATGTTCCAAAAGGAATAATCATTTCATTCAATCAATGTATACAGGTACTAATGGTAAAGAGCCTATTCACTGCAATTTTTAAAATACTCTGTGGTCACATATTGTTGGAAAAGATGAATAGCACTGGCAGAATGACTTTGGTGTGGCATTACTAATCTCCCCAGTGAGAAATCCCTCCCTTCCTGCTCAATTCCTAAAAGACTGGCATATCACTTAACTGACAAAATAGTAATAATGTTAAAAATAAAAATAAATAGCACCTTGTTTTCTTGACGATCGCTATCTATGTGCAAAAATCTTAAAAGAAATGCAGGTGGTACTTGGTGACAAGGCAGCCAAGAACAATCATGTTAAATGTACAAAGATGCAATATATAACTACTATATACAACTGCATCTGTTCACCATACTACAGAAAATCTGCAGAGGATTAGTGGCTGTTGGAGACTGTGTCTATGGACCTATCATTAGGTTGGACATACAATGGAGAGAGTTTGCCAATGGCCTATTAATCTGGTGAAATATTCTCCTCTATAAACAGCAGCATGTGCTGAATCAGGTACAAGTAGGTTGCAAAGTATAACTAACAAAGAAAAGACATTTTCATATATTTGCCTACTGAAATATTGCTAGCAAGGGCTCATGTATTCAGAAGGTGCCCCTGATCACCTAAGAGATGGCAGTGACTGTGTCTGTCACTGAAAGATAATTTATCACAGAAACAAAACACATCCAAAAAGAAGGAACTGAACATGAGTTTATGAACCAGCAATCATTAGAGTATGCTTTGAAAGAGGTAGACTTCTACTGAAATACTTTCACTAGCTGTAAAACAAGTTTTTGAATATAGCTCTGTGAAGATGCAGTATACTGTTTAAAAAATATAACAACTAATTCCAGCCTTCTGCTGTCACTATTCTGCTATGGTGACAAGACCATAGATGTGTTAATGTGCTTTAAAATTAATGTAAATATTCAGCACACAAATTAAATTATAAAGAAAAAGATGAAATAAAACTAAACCCCTCTTTCTCCCTCCTTTAGAATGTAAAATAACAGACTTGCCTTAGATATTTCTGTGAATGTAGAAACGGAGTTAGATTATTTGATTCTGTCTAATCTTATTTTGCAGTTGAAAGATGATCTTAAATCAAAGTCTTTTTTCTTTTTGAGTAAATATGACACTTACCTGTTCTTCACGAGAGGTTCCTTTCTTTGGCTGCTGCTTCCTCAATTCTTCATATTTCTTTTTTTCCTCAAGATATTCTGCAACAATGCTGTTTGGAGCAGCTTCCTCTTCTCCATTTAGAAACCAAAGAAAACACACATTTTATTCAAAGAGAATTGTGATACTTAAGTTTACATTAGTCATTTTACATATACATCTTAATCCCAAAAGTGCTTTTTTAAAAGGTAACTGGACTTTTTTCTTGAAGATGTTTAGCTTCTTATCCAAGAAGCTCCTTCAGGTCTGACCAAATGATGGAGAATGGTAGCATTTATATTCCTTGCAGTCATCTGCTCATTTGCATTCTTTCTGAAAGTCGTTGAGGCCACTTGAAGGTTTATCTGTGCTCTCAGGGTCACCTGAATAATGCAAATGGGCATGGAACCTTCTTGGAATTGCTGAAAGGATTGTATTGTAAGTAGGAGATAGGTGGAAGGTGAACAACCTTCTGTTGAGAGAAGGTTGTTCAATCTTAATGTAGATGGCCTCTTTCAAAACAGCAGTCCTCCCTGTCCAGAATATGGTCTTTGCTGCCTTCAAAAGAGTGACCTTTGTCTTTCAAATGCAGACGGACTGCTGAATCTTGTCTTGATGGGTTTGATCTCCTATGTTGTACCATGCGTTATGAAGGTTGTTCTGTTTCTCCAATGCACAGATCTGTATATGTCTCATTGCATTGAACTGCATATATCACATTGCTCAGTTTTTGTCTTGGGGTGGACAAGCTTTTGCCTTAGTGTATTTTGGGGTTTGAAATGTGTCTGTATATTGTGTTGGTTGAAAATCCTCCTGAGTTTATTCATTCCATATGTTGCAGGAATATTGGAAAAGCTCAGGAGGATTTTCTTTAAAAAAAAAAATCTTTATTGCATTTTTCTCTTTTTACATGTCACGGTAACTTCTTAAGCAGATCTAAAACCTTTTGCATACATTACATTCATATTAATACATTTTGTACATTGTCTTGCAATATTATCTAGTTCTACATCTTTTTTGTACACTTTCTTTTCAACCTTCTGTTATCAATCCAATCATACCACTTTTCCCATATTACATAATAATCCAAATCTTTTTGTCCTTCAAATTTTATTCTTAACTTATCCATCTCCGTGCATTCAAATATTTTTTTGATGATCAAATTCTCAGTTGGTGTGTTTGTATTTCTCGAACATTGCGCAAAGGGGATCCTGGCTGCAGTTATAATATGTAAAATCAGATATTTAGAATTTTTATCGTATTTCCCTTTAAATATTCCTAGGAAAAAAATTCTGGAGTATATTCTATTTGTGAACCTGTTAATTCTTGTAGCCAACTACGTATTTTTTTCCAATATTTCTTCGCTTCCGGGTACAACCACCATGTGTAAAAGCAGGTACCTTGTTCTTTTTTGCATTTCCAGCAAAATGGATTTAAATTTGGATATATCTTCACTAGTCTTGAGGGCGCCAAATGCCAGTGATATAACATTTTATACTGCTTTTCTTTAGAAGACACCGGTTTTGTTATTTTATAATTTCTGTTCCAAATTTGTTTCCATTCAGCCAAGTAAATATTATGTCCCACATTTTTTTGCCCATGCTATCATCGCCCCCTTTAATATGTCCTCAGCTCTGTCAAATTGTAGTAGATAGTGATACATTTTTGTAATCAATTTTTCTTCTGGGCCAATCAAAAGTTTGTCTAATTGTTGCATCTCAACCTCAATTCCAAATTCGTCGCTATCTTTCTTGTACCTTGATTGGAGCTGAAGATATGGCCACCAATTTATAATTATACTCTGTTCCTCCAGCTCTTGCCTACTTTTTAATTTCCCGTTATTATCTAAAATATCTTTATATTTGACCATTTTATACATATCCTTTCGACGAGAACTTAAGACTTTTCTATTCTGTCAAGCTGGCCTGACCTAATCACTGAATTATTGAATTTACTGAATTTTACATTGATTTGTAGGGTTTTAGATGGGGATTTTAATATCAGCCAAATTGTTTAATTTATTTTTATTGTTTTATAGTATTTATAAATGTTTTTATAACTGTTTTAATCATGGCTGTTCACCGCCCTGAGTCCTTCGGGAGTAGGGCGGTATATAAATTTAATAAAATAAAATAAAATAAAATAAATATCCATAGTATTAGAATGGATCATGACCTCCATGGTGGAAAGCCAATTGGGGATTTTCATGTACTGGGTTTTTTCCGTCTCCTGCCATATTTGCATCAGTGACTCTCTTATGTCTATAAAACTATTTTTATGGCTTATTGTCTTTGTCCCACAAAAATGCATGCCATCCCTTTTGTAAATCATGGTCTTCCAATGTTAATATCCTTTTGTTTCTCAAATTGACCCAATCTCTAAGCCATACTAATAATGCTGCTTTGTAATAGAGTCTCTAGTCTAGGAGCCCAAAGCCATCTCTGGTTCTACTATCTTGTAAATCTATTAATTTTATTCTTGGTTTTTTATCTAGCCATATGAACTTCAAAGTCATTTTGTTCAGGTCGACGAAAAATTTCTTGTCTAATTTTATGGGTATGGTTTGAAAAAAATAGAGTAGTTTTGGTAGGACATTCATCTTAATAGTTGCCATCCTCCTTAGTAAGGATAGTTGCAATGTCTCCCATCTTTCCAAATCTATTTTTATTTGTTGCAATAATTTCAAATAATTATCTTCTTTGATTGAGGAACATCTTGTTATTAGCTTAACCCTTAAATATTTAATTTTTTTGTAACTTGTAGCTTCAATGCATCTTCTAGTTCTTTTTTCTGTTTTGATGTAATATTTTTGATTAATAATTTGGTTTTTTGTTTATTAATTCTAAGGCTCGCTACCTCTCCATATTTTTCTACTTCCCTTATTAAGGCCAGTCTTGTCTCCTGTGGTTCTTTTATAAAAGAATACCAGGTCATCAGTGAACACCTGTATTTTATATTCTTCCTTTCTAATTTTGGTACCTTTAATAGCTGGGTTTGCTAATTTTATTTAGTGGTGTCTCTAGAGTCACCATAGAGGTTACTGTTTAATTTCTAGCTCCATCTCCATCAGATCTTTTGCCTAGTCATTCATTGCTTCCACTCATCTGCTCCCTTCGCTTTTCTGTCCTCACTTCCTAATGTCTTTGCTTTCACTGGTAAACTCCGGATTGTTCTGGACTTTCACCTTCAGTTGGTCATGAGCTTAAGTTCGTTTTCACTGCACAAAGTTCTCTCTTTGCAACCCGATTTCTCTGTCCCTTGATGCCTCCTCTCGTGCAGTCTCTAACCTCTCTGGTCTTATTTCCGTCTTAAATCGCCTCCAACTTGCCTCACGTTCGATTGCTAGCTGTCCAGCCACATGTTCCACCCTCGTCTTTCCTTCTCAGGCGTTGTTCACCGTTCACCGTCTCTCTCCCACACCATCTCTCTCGCACACTCATTGTCAATCTCACATTCTATCCAAGTCCTTCTTTTTACTTGATCTCTCTATTGGCAATTGTTTCTCTAGCTTCCTGCTCTTCTCTTGAAATCGCCGCTAAGTTTCCTCCGGACCTTCCTTCTTTGCCATAAATTTTGGAACCACTCACTTTGACAGTTCTGTCTGCCCTGAATATGGGATTCCCATACTTTTCGAATCAGGTATAGACTGCTTATACAATTCTTCTTCCAAATCTGCTGTGGCTAATTACGGCTTCGGGTCCGCCGTGTTAAAATGACATGACAGGACACTTTCACGCCAGATTAAAGAAGATGCCCTTTGCTCCAGTGGGCGGCTGTTCTCCACCTCGCTATCTCTTGGGATGCCCCTCTGTTTCACAAAGTCCTCCAAACGTGAAGAAAAGCAGAGTCAAAGGACAGAGATCGTCCTTCTCCTTCTGCACTGCCCCAACATCATCATCGGAAGTCCGCTCAGGAGGATTTTCAATCAACACAATATACAGATACACTTCAAACCTAAAAATAAAGTTCAGGTGGCTTTTGAAAAAGCACTTTTGGGACAACCATGACCTGGATGACTGAGAATCCCCATAGACATACAAATCTTATGAAATATTAACTTATTAACAGTGCAACCTTATGCAAGCTTATTTAGAAGACTCCAGTTTGACAAAGTGAAATCCAGGCAATTAACAAATGACTGTATTCAATGTAAAACAGTCATTCTTGATTTAGAACTTCTAGAATTATTCAACCATCAATATTCTGTGGATACGGTTTCCCTGAAAATACGACCTACCCGAAAGTAAGTCCTAGCTTGATTTTTACATGTGTGTCCAATATAAACCATACCCCCCAAAAAGCCCTAATTAAGACCCCACCCACTCCAGGGTGCATGTGTTTCTATACTAAAACAGGCCTGAATCCAATTTGAAGTACATTCTGCTTATGAAGATTTTAGAATCCATCATCTATTCCTGTATATGCTCTACTTGCCAATTTTTCATGAACCTCAAAAGCACTTTTATTTAAAGAAGTATTGACAAAGTATGGACAATTTTTTCTTGTGCTATGAAATTGTTCTTGTTATTTTTAGCTGAATCATTTTTTTTCTTTTCTGTCTTAAATAGAGGTTGTTTTGACTAATTAGAGAAAATAGTCTACATATTTTCCCTCAAGCAATAATTTCTGAGCAGCAGATAGAATGTTCCCTTCTCCAGCCAGTTAGCAGAAATTACTAAATTGGAGTCGCTAAACAAGAAAAAGATCATAACAAGAGTTTAACGATGGTCTGTCAGCTAGATAATATTAGTAGAAACAAAACCAATGAGATAATACATAAAGATTTTAAATTAAAGGTTGAAGTCCCCTAAATGATGACAATATTTAAGATAAAGTTCTTTAACCCAGTACATCCTATAGGTCATTGTTCAACAATACACACACAGGAACTAAATTTTAAAAAGTAAGAAAAATGCAAATGTAATATAATGCAATTCATTTTAAAAGGGTGATAAGTTCTTAACAGGAAATCACATGGTTGCATTAAAACCAGCACTAGATCATACAGATAAGAAACAAATGCTTCCTTCTTCCTTTATCTGCAAGATGAGATTTCCTGCTTTCAGTAATACTTTATCTTAATCTAAACTACTCTTTTATTTAGTGCCCATCATTAGCCCTACAGATGGCTGAATGATGCTGCCTTCAGAACTTGCCTTTTTAGCAACAGACTATTGTCATCTAGTTCAGGAATAACTATTGACAGATTTCCTGTTTAAATCCTGTTATTTTACCTGAGTAAACCACAAACACACACAATCATGAGAAGTACATTTCCTCCTCCTAACACAAAATTAGGTGCCAAAAATATTTAAAAACTGTTGGCACTTGCACTTCTGCTGCTCTGATCTCTAACCTAACTGCTATGGAAATTCAGAAATTAAAATATTGTGCTTTTAAAATATTTGCACTTCCTAAGCTATTTAAAATAGTTTTTTAAAAACAATTACTTCCTGATTTTATGGGTAAGAATGCAATAAGTGTTCTATATAGCATAGACATATTTCACAGGAAGGACATTATTGATGGGCCAAAATATGGTAACCAAGTAGTAGTAGGAACATGCTTGCATCTAATAGGCAGATTGTGATCTGCCTCCAGGCACTTGTTTTCCTCACCTATACATTTTATATGTAATAATCTAATGGGACAGTGTTGACAAGTAGTGAAGCAGTGCCAACACTTCTCTACAAAGAAAATGTGAAATTACTGCTGGCCCAAGAATATTTTCTTTTTAAAAAAAACAACAAGAAGGAAATAATACATGATTGTTAGGAAAAATATCATTATATTTAATTTTAAAGTGCATCACAGTAGCTTGGAGGTCAAGGGACTCATAAAACTCAAAATTAATAGCAGAATTAATGGCAGAAAATTAGACAATATATCAAGATGTGCAGTAATAAAACTATATAATTGAAAAGAATAAGTCATCTGATTACAGTAAAATATTTGTAGTTGGTTGTGCAACTGCACACATCTCCATGCATTAATTGGCACATTTAAACCAGGATAATGGTTGTACCATTAGAGCTTGGGGAAGGAAGCTGTAAAATAAGAAAGTATTTCAGTTATTCGGCTTGGAAATAGACTTGCATCCAGATATTTATCATTTTATAACTTAACCATAGCAATGATTATTGCTATTAATGTATCCAATGTATGAATAACAAACAGTCTTGCAGCTAACAAAGATTATTCTGAATGCTTTGTTCTGGTTAAAGGTAGCATTAAAACATTCGTATGAATAATATGAATATGGGGAACATAAAAGTGCATTTTGCAGTGCTTTATTCCACAATTCTAATGGATTATGGAATATTTTCCCAAATTTCAGGGAATGTGTTTGAAGAAACAAGTCAGTTCTGATTTTGGTGCAAAACAAGGAAAGGGGCCAGGAGCCAACGTTGTAAACATGTATAAGATAAAAGGCGAGCTTTTTAAAATAGTATCAATAAAATTTGTTGCAGGACCTCTGCCTTTGTCACCTATCTTTGATCAACTCCACATATCTGACTTTATCTTTCTATAAATTGTACAGACAGCATTTTATGCCTTTCGTGGACATAATCTAAGACACAGTAATTGAAAATGTTGCTCAATATTCAAACATATTGATAGTTCTGTTCAGATTTTGTTGAAACATTGAAACATAGAAAATGGATGGCAAACCCCCCCCCCCCCAGTGGTCTATTGAGTCTGCCCTTTGAGGTTTTTATTTTATT
>JANHGD010001678.1:326095-336291 GCA_027560375.1 Imantodes cenchoa
TATTTTATCTTTTATATTGGCTGTACACTGCCCTGAGTCCCTAGGGAGAAGTAATAAATAAATAAATAAATAAATAAATAAATAAATAAATAAATAAATAAATAAATGTCTCTTCATGCTTTTCACATTTCCAACAATTACAAAAACATTTATACACCTTAAGTAATTTCTCTGGCGACATATACCAACAATATGTCATTTAATAAAAATCTCTCTTAAATTATAAACCAGTGTGAATTTTAGTCCTTCCAGGTAGATTCTTTCTCATTGATCCATCTGTAGCATTCCTATCTCTTTCTAAGTAGGATCATTCTTCAGAATTTCTAAGATTAGCCACTAGCCAGTATCTAAATAATTAGGTTTGTGTTGTATAATAAATGGATTTTAAAAAAACCCATTTAAATATAGGGATGTGTAAATTGTATTTTAAGATGGAATGCAACATTTTGTGCTTTGTCAAATACTTTCCCCATTTGTTTTGTTTGTTTATATAACTTTATTTATTGAATTGCATTGTATTAACATTTCATTTGTGGAACACTACATTTTATAGTGACAATAAAATAGTCATTGAATAAAATTCTGTCTCATAAAACAGGAGGAAAAAAAATCTCTGTTATCATGAAACAAACTTCCATACAATGCCAGAAATATATTTTGACTAGCTATCTGCACGCTGGTGTTTCCTAGATGTATTAGATTACAATTATCATAACTTCTAACTGAATAATATGTTGGCAGGAGTTGATTGGTGCTCTAGCCCAACATAATTAGATGGTAAAATCTGGGAAAGATTGTGTAGATTAAGAAAGAAAGAATTATAACATTTGCTGTAATGTTTAAAAACTAGGTTCTGTAACACCCCACCCCCCCAGTGGTGAAATCCAATTTTTTTTACTACCGGTTCTGTGTTGAGCGTGGTGTGGTGTGGCATGTTGGGTGTGGCAGGGTAAGGATACTGCAAAATCCCCATTTCCCTCCCCACTCCTGGGGGAAGGATATTGCAAAATCTCCATTCCCACCTCACTCTGGGGCCGGCCAGAGATAATATTTGCTGGTTCTCTGAACTACTCAAAATTTCTGCTACCGGTTCTCTGGACTACTCAAAATTTCCGCTACCGGTTCTCCAGAACCTTTCAGAACCTGCTGGATTTGACCCCTGCCACCCCCCCAAAGAGTTAATTCTTGTTTCCAGACCTAATATCATACAGATAGTCTTTCAGAAGAAGAAATAACAAGAATATAAAAGGGAGAGAAAGTCTGAACAAGCACAAAGTCCACGTTTAGTGTATAATAATTTGAGATCATATACAATACCACAATCTGATTAGAATGTGAGCATGACATATCTGAAGTTTACCAAGGTGGAGATTAATCATACCCAGTAGTAATAAGGAACCCAGGATTTCAGCTCAGAGAAGATTGGGCAAACATTTGAGGGATGGGGCCCACAAAAAGGAGTTTAGGGGACTAAGGGCCACAATACAAAGTTGATGAGATAAGATAAGGTGGGCTACGACACCAATGTTTGTGAGATTGTTCTGTTCTTCTACTGGTTTTAGTGCAGAAGAAGTGTTTATCCCTTATAAAGTACATGTTACACCTAGTTGAGGGCTTATTGCACAAGATTTTGTGTTCTCATGTTACTGAGTCAGCAACTGTGATTTGGGGGAGGGCTAGGAAAGCCATTTGCCCTCTTTTGTGTGAAAGATTGAGGGAGAGGGGTGTTAGATTGCACGGGAAATGAAGAGGCGAGATGCAGGAACAGTCCACACCTTTTATTTAGCTATTGCTAAAGCAAACGGAATGTCAGCAGGCAGCAGGGAAACCACTTCTAAAGAGGTCCCTGCAGCCGGCCAGCCACTGACAGCCACTTAAATCTCCCGCTGCTATAACAGCCAATCAGTGGCAGGTATGCAAATTTGGATCACTTACGGCCGTACGTAACAAGGGGGAGGCAGAAAAAGTGTCTGGCTGGTTTGGAAGGGAGACATGAGAATATTTTTCTCCTAACCATTGGGTAAAAGTAGGGATAGGTGGGTAATGGGAAGTTGGGTGTATGGAAGAAAGAATAGATAATCAGATGGCCAGGTCTGGTCAGAAGTATCTGAGGGCTAAAACCAGGCAGTTGTCCTACTAGGTCAGTGATGGCTTTTTTTCCTCGGGTGCCGAAAGTGGGAATATGTGCGCTATGACACAGGCACAAGTGCCCACATCCATAATTCAATGCCTCGGGAGGGCAAAAATGGCCTCCCCCACTCCCCGGAGGTCCTCTGGAACCCAGAAACGGCACATTTCCCAACTTCTCATGGGCCCGGTAGGCCCGTTTTTTGCCCTCCGCAGGCTCCAGAGGCTTCCCCGTAGCTTGGGGAGGGCAAAAACATCCTTCTCTGTTCCCCGGAGGCCCTCCAGAAGCCGAAAACGCCCTCCCAGAGCCTCTGTGGGAGCCGAAAATGAGCTGGCCGGTGTACACATGCACGCTGGAGCTGAGCTAGGGTAACGGCTCGCGTGCCGGCAGATATGGCTCCGCATGCCACCTGTGGCACACGTGCCATAGGTTCACCATCACTGTACTAGGTTGTTGTATTTTTATATCCCTTAAATGAGAGAGAGAGTGTAAGGGTGGAAGTGTTGAGTTCTGCAAGGAGTAGAGACATCACCATGATTGCAGGCATGTGGAGATGCAGGTGGTCCTTATGTCAAAAATAGTTGTGGGCGTAAATCAAGACATCATGTGACCTCACTCAGATTGACAACGATTTTAACAATGGTTGTTAAGTGAATGACTGTGTGACAGCAGGACATTACAAATGGTCATAAATGCATGCCGGTTGCCAAGCACTCGAAAATCGATTGTGTCTCTGTGAGAATGGTGTGGCAGATTTGCAAGATTGTTATTATAGCCAATAAAGTTGTTCTGCAGGCCTTTCTGTAGAGCTGAGGAGTCGTGAGTCCAGGACAGCCTTGAAATTATGTACCAGTTGTGAGTGGGGGAGTACAATCCCTGCCATTGACCTCTGGGTCAATGTTCAGAGGATCCCAATGTCACAGCCACTTGGTCTTGCTATAGTTAAACCAGACCTTTCCCAATAATGAGAAAAGGTCCTGATGGAGCAACATGGTCAGAGATGAACAACTGTCAGGGGAAGAGATATACAGCTGAGTTTCATCTGTGTACTAATCCTGTGCCAATAAATGAACTTACCAAGAAGTTTCATGGAGATGTTAAACAAAAGTGGGGAGAAAAGGAAGCATCTCATAAAGGAAAAGTCTATATCGAAAACTTTCTCCTCCCCACCAACACCAACTGGCATCAATCCTGGAGGAAAGAGAAGAACCAATGCAACATCATGCCTCCTACTCCAATTTTCAATTTGTCCAGAAGGATACCATGGTTGGTAAGATCAAAGGTTACTGAAAGAGCAAGGAGGATCAAGATGAATGCATCCATCTCTTTCTCAGCCTGCCATAGATGATCAATAGGTGCATTCAATGCAGATCAGGATGGTAAATATTTATTATGGTGCCTGATCAGAATTGCAAACAAAACACATTAAAAATCAAGATACAAAGTAAATACAAGCTAGAATAGGATATTAACATTTGCCTAATTTTACAGGCAATATAACAAAATGTTCAGGGAGATCGAATCATACTGATCTGACAATAACAATTGTAAAATTAAAAAAAAGATGAGAATTTCCTGGGTATTTGACCAGGTAGGAAGTTATAAGGCAGGTCCTTCAGTCCTTAAAAAAGACTGCAGTATAGCAGGACATGAGCTGTGGTTTATCCACATTGGCACAGTCTCAGCTCATACAGGATTTTTTTTTCTATCATCTATCCAAAACTACCATGGGGGGAGCATTGAAGAGTGCTAAAGTTAGTGCTGTTTGGGACTTTGAAAGAGTTATGTGAGGAAAGTACCTTGTTGCTTAGAAAAATGTTCTTAGGTTAACCAGACTGGCCCATCTTGGGCTTCCAGGCCTTTGATAGGTTGTTTAAATGCATTAATGACATGCTTATAACCCTACATTTGAAATACCTCCTTGGAAAAGCCAAGATTTGAAGCTTTTATGGGATTGTGCTGAACCATCTTGATTTGTAATTGTCATTAGGACATTGTACTAAGATGGAAGACTGCATCTGCTGCCTTCTTAATACTATGTCCTCATCTGAATGAATTTGATCCAAAGCCTCCAAAGGGGCTTTGGGAGCTGCAAGTCAACCACTTCTTAAGATTTTTTGCTCAAAAGGAAATGTTGGGAAGAACAAAATTTGTTCAGCTCGATTTAATCAAATAATAGTTGTTTTTTTAAAAGGAAGGTGGACTACATTGGCAACCTTCAGTCTCGGGAGACTATGGTATCGTGCTCTGGAAAGAGTTCCTAGAACAGCATCTAGTGTAGCTAAAAAGGCCAATCCGAGAGTGACAGTCCCTTCCATACTGAGGGCAGATCCATTCTGTCCCCTGCCCGGGCCCCAGATTTCGCTGGTTTCGGGACTGCCTCTTTGCCTCGGCCTGCCAAATAAGTGACTCCTCAAAATGGAGAAGGCCTTGCTGCATCTTTAGCCTCCAAGCTGAACGATCAGAGGTCAAAGTTTCCCAGCTGTTAATGTCCATTCCCAAGGCCTTTAAATCCTTTAAATCCATTGTAATAAGTCTAGTAGTGTAAAAAACTGAGGTCATAAATGTACAGTAGAACCTCTGGTCACGAATGTTTCTGACCATGACCAAATCTGGTTCTGACCAAAAAATTCACAATTTTTTTCTCCACGGCCGATTTCCTCTTCCGCACCATTTTTTTGTAAGCGTCAAATTTCCAAAATTAGGTTCAGGTCACAACCAAAATCGGTTTGCGACCAAATTATGGTCATTCTACTGTATTAGCATTTTACTGTGTTGGAAAGATTCAGAAGTCAACACCATTTTTTTCTCTCCTTTTTTTATCTTGCACTCCTCCCCCCTCTTCTTAAATCTTTATTTTAATTGTACTTTATGCTATAATAACTTAATAAAACTTTCATTTAAAACGAAAAGAAAAAAATGGCTGACAAATCATGTGGCTTATACAGCTATGGACTGTATAAGCCACAGTCTTACGTATACAGCTGAACTTTTACTTGTTTCAGAGCAGACCCAAGACCACTGAAGAGATTTCTGGCATACTGTGGACCACTGCCGGTCCACGGACCAGAGGTTGGGGACCTTTGGTCTAGAGTTGCCCAGGAAAGGACTGATGTTGCAGAGTAGCCCAAAGGCTACACACAGGACCAGGGATGAAGCAAGGCACCTGTCTTCTTTCTGCAATCAGTCTGGCTGAAGGCCAAAAAAAACAAAAGGCTGCAAACTCTTAAGAAGAATAATTAAGCTAAGAATAATTAATACCCTTATTTAACTCTAAGGGAGAGGGTTGTATAAATGGTAACATACTTAACAAGATAGACTGTACCAGAAATGGAAGCTTCATATTGCCATTGGCAAGATAATTAATTAATTTCAAATGCTTGAATTAAGTCACAGTTTTACTCCCTGCTGATTTATTGCAAAATAAAGGCAGGAGAGATAATAATTTAAACAACTTAGCTTAAAGGCTGCTTGACTCAAAAGACATTTGCATTGCTGAAGGAAATCCTTCTTATCTAGCATACATTATAAATAAAAAGAAAAATCATAACGTTTTTGGATGCTGGGTGTCTAATTATTTTTTGAGAACCCAAGATCTTATGACCTCCTAGAACCAAATTTGTCTCTGTGACAGCAGGTTAATCAATTTAAAGCAATTTCATTATATTTTAAGTTCCTTCATGTACTTAAGGTTCTGTTTATGTAGCACTTGCACATTTTATAATAAGAGTGGGGAAATCAAAACATACTGTTCATCCAATCCATTCCTTGGATTGCTTGGCAAGCCATTTCTGTATCATGCCAAGAGTAAGTTGCTAGAATTCATTAATTTATTACAGTTATGGAACACAGCAGCCTAGAAATAAAACTTTAAAAATAAGCCCTTAACAAAAATGGTCTAGCCTCATAGGCAATGTTTTTGTGTTGCACACACCATATTGTGAAGCACTCTTGTCTTTAGAGTAGACCAGCACTCTAATTGTTGGCCTTTCAGAAATTGTGAAAGACAGAATTTTTCCTTTGAGGAATGAATGGCCATGATTCTACTTAACCACTTTTATGGTTGCTTGTGTTTTTATTGGCTTTTACGTTTTTATTGTTTTTGTGTTTTAGATTGTCACTTTTTAAAAACCCTGTAGTATATAAAATAAGTGTACTTTTCTAAGAAGAATATGAAATACGTAACACAGGAAACGAATGTCATAGTTTTTGATTTCTGAAGCAGCTTTTATTGGGGCTGTGTAGTATTGATTTTTTTTCAAGTTACCTTGACTGTGCCTTGTTTGAATCATTTTGAATTTCTACGGGAGAAGCACTACGGCAAAAATTCATTATGATGCACATACCATTTTCACCAATGGAAACAATTTTTTTCCTTTTTTTTCTTTGAATGTTTGATATTTCCCAAAGTATGTAGCACATTGATTTTTTTTAAAGAATCCATTTAAGCAACATGCCCTGCTTTGGAGAGAATTGCTCTAACACAGGGGTCCCCAAACTTGGCAACTTTAAGACTTGTGGACTAACTTGTGGAATTGAAGTCCACAAGTCTTAAAGTTGCTAAGTTTGAAGGTCTCTGGTCTAACACGTGAGATAGCTCACTCCTGTTAAAAGAAATAGCTTGACTCAAGAAAGTAAAACAGAAGTCATAGGCTACCTCCTTCAGCTTCAAAAGGGAGACGGAAAGAAATAAATGCCTTCTCTCGGTAATTCAGAAGGCTCTCTTGCCCAGGATTCCTTCTATTTCAATCAACTCTTCAAATCCGTTTGAATTTGAAGGACATTGCAAATAATGACTCCTTTCGGTCAGTATCAATGCCACAAGGAGTATAAAAAGCATTCAACTGTCTGTCAGCAATTTCCCCCTTACAAATACTTGACTGCCGCCAGGTAATTGCTCCACCTTGTTGAGGACAAAATGGTTATGAAGTGGCTATGAAGTGGCACCTGTGAACAGATAGACATTCCCAACATTCATCACAGCTAACGCTCGTAAATAGATACCCAAGTTCTCTCAGTGATTGTTTCTTTTCTTTTTTTATTGTTCACCTCAGCCACCCCATTTCCTCTGTAGTCTGTCTTTTTTAAAATACACGTGGAAGAGTAGACTTAGAGGGTGAAATAATTAAAAATCAGTATGTGAATTGCTTGGGCATAAGATGCATAAGCATCTGCTTCAAGTGATCATTTAGGCCAGTGTTTCTGGTTAATTTCCCTGGCAGGGAAATTGTGGGAGATAAAGTCTTAAAGTTGCCAAGATGGAGAAACACTGATTAGACAAATGGAAAGAAATTTGCTTCAATGCATTTTAGACTCTGCAGGTTGGCCATTGTTTTTGATTGTCTGTGTGCCTGCATTCTCCACGTATTGGAGAATTGTTGGAAAAATATTCAAAGCAGGCAAGTTGCTAAAGATGTGGATTAATTAACATATGTTAGATGGGCAGCTACATAAATGAAATAAATCAGTGAATAATCATAATGGAGTAATATGAAATTTATATACTGTACTTGTAATATAAATAATATGATTTCTTCTAGGCCAAAAATTAATGAAGCGAACAAAGAAATAAATTTCCTATATGCTAGAAATTAAAATGAGGCAAATTTCTTCCCTTAAGAAAGAGAAATTAAATGTGTAAATATAAATGGTTTAGTAGAAGTGCTTGTGAAAAAGACGTTGGAGTAATAGTCATTATAATCAAAAGATTAATCAGCTAGTTTAATTTCCAATGATGGGAAATTACTAGTATGCATGTATATAATTTATCACTGCCTCAATTCTAGTGGATTCTAAATGGGTTACAGAGAACTAATCTATATAAATAAAAATGTAAATGTTTGTTTGTTCAAAATCTTAAATCTCGAAAAGTTCTTCACTGATTGCTTTGAAATTTTGACACAATGTTGCATTCAAATAGCGTGTGTTTTTATATATAGATGCCTGTGACAGGTAAAAACATGCAGGTGCTTAAAACAGGACTTTAAAACAGATCCTTTGCATTTCTGACTGCCACTTTCCACCATTGTTATAGGTTACAGAGGCATTTAAGTCTGCAAATAAAACACACCGTATTTTTCAGTGTATAAGACGCACCTTTTACACCCAAAAAGAGGGTGAAAACTTGGGTGCTAATTTTCTTGTTCTAATCAGTTCCAGATTCCATCAGAATTTGGATGCAAGGGCCACAACAACGCTTGGCCGGGTACAGCTAGTAATACATAAAAAAAGAATAATGAACAATACATTTTAATTTATTTAATTTCTTTTGAATTGGGAAGGACTCATTTTTATTACTGTACTGGAGAGACATGATAGCAGTGTTCCAATATCTCAGGGATTGCCACAAAGAATTGGGAGTCAAACTATTCTCCAAAACACCTGAGGGTAGGATAAGAAGCAATGGGTGGAAACTAAACAAGGAGAGAAGTACCGTATTTTCTGGCGTATAAGACGACTTTTTAACCCAGGAAAATCTTCTCAAAAGTAGGGGTTCGTCTTATATGCCCAGTTGTCTTATACGCCGGAAAATATGGTATTACAGTGTCGGCCGGTAATTAGGGCTCGGAGAGCAGTGTTATCTCTAAGGACAGTGTCTGCAATGGGCAAAAAACCCCAGGTGGAGTATTGCTCATGGAAAGAGAATGCAGAATTCCTTATCGGCTCTGATCTGTCTCCTCCTGCTTCCCAGCTGATTTCAAAGAGCTGGCTCCATTTAGAGCAATGGTTCTCAATCTTCCTAATGCCACAACCCTTTAATACAGTTCCTCATGTTGGGGTGACCCCCAACCATAAAATAATAAAATTATTAGGAAACTCAGAGGTGGGTTCTAACTTACCTCACTGCTGATTTGCTTTCTCCTGTGCTACGTGGCTGTGCCTCATGGACGCACATGCTCTTTGTGCGCGCAAGCATGCACAGTGCCAAAAATGTTTTTTAAAAATTGCAAAAAAAGAGAGCTGAAAACAAGATGGCAATGCATGCGCAGTGCCGGAAATTCGGCGTCTGCGGATGCTCAGAAGTTCCCATGGTACAGATTTTTTTTTTTGGCAGTAGTCTATTTGCATGTAGGTGGACCCACCTGGACACGGATAGAGGAGTGGTGTCTCAGTTCCTAAGATCATCGGAAATAAGTGTTTTCTGATGGTCTTAGGCAACCCCTGTGGAAGGGTCATTCGACCCCCAAAGGGGTTGCGACCCACAAGTTGAGAACCACTGTTCTAAGGCATGGTTTATGACTTAATATATAAATTCAGTTACAGGAAGTCCTCGACTTACAACCACAATTTCTGTTGCTAAGTAACAATTTCCTCATTTGTTAAGTGAGTTTTGCCTCTTCTTACAACTTTTCTTTCCATAGTTCTTAAGTGAATCACTGCAGTTGTGAAGTTAGTAACATGGTTGTTAAGTGAGTCTGGCTTCCCAATCAACTAGCCAGAAGATCACAAAAAGTGTTTGCATGACCCCAGGACACAGGAGCTGTCATAAATATAAGTCAGTTGCGAGTATCTGAATTTTGATCACGTGACCATGGGTATGCTGCAATCATGTGAAAAAAGGTCATATGTCACTGTTTTCAATGCCATTGTAACTTCAAATGGTCACTAAATGAAGTTGAGGACTACCTGTATATGTTAAATGGCTTAACATAATTGGTAGATATTCATTCTACTCCTAAGACTTATGTAAGGAAAAGCTTTCCCACTTCAGTCCAGTCTTCTTAATATCTAGCAGGAGGTCCTATAACCATGATGGCAAACCTATGGCACATATCGAAGGGCACGCGAGGCATTGCCCTATGTTAGCTCCAACATGCATGCGCACTAGCCAGATGATTTTTGGCCTTAGGGAAGGCCATTTCGCCCTCCGGAGACTTCAGAGACGCTTCCCCGAAGCCCCGGAGTACAAAAAAACCACCCAACGGGCAAACCAGAATTTCAGAAAAACAGACTTCCGGTTTGCCAGTTGTGCTGTTTTTTGCACTCCGAGGATTCACTGTAACAACATTGCCAAAAAGGCACTAAGAGTTATTAATCTAATATTGCGTAGCTTCTTCTCAGGCAATAT
>JANHGD010001678.1:507856-520779 GCA_027560375.1 Imantodes cenchoa
ATATCAACAATACTTTATGTGTACCAGAACTTTAAGGTTTCCCTTTTTGTTATCCAAACTCTGAGCATTAGTGCTGGATGACAGAAATTCCTTGGATTTGTTTCCAGTTAGATGTGTTGCTGTCCCTCCTGATAGGTGAAAGCTTTTTGGGAAGTGACATGAGAATCAGTTCTAGCTGTTATAATGCTTGAGGGTAGGAGTGGTATTGCAGTATTTTAAGGAGACCACGATCTGGCCTCTTCTTAAGAAGCCATCATTAGACTCTATCCTATTGGATAATTTTTGTCTTGTCTCCAATTTTTCCTTTCTGGGGAAGGTTATTTATTTTTATTTATTTAATTTATTTATCTGTCAAGCACGTACAAGATAGTAGTTATTGGTATAAGCATAAACATTAGCAAAGTAGATACAGGTAAAAAAAGGGCAATAGGACAGTAGGACAGGGACGGTAGGCATAGTAGTTTCTGGTTGAAATGGATTATCTGGACCCCTTCCAGTCCGGGTTTAGACCTGGATATGGGAGGAAAATAGTATTGTCTCTGGTGGCAGCAGGATGTAGGTAGTACCGGTATGTCTATCCTCGCTCTACTTGACCTCTTGGAAGCCTTTGATACTGTCATCCATGGTATCCTTCTGGAACAGCTTTGGAGGTTGAGAGTGAGTTCTCCATGTTGTCCTAGGTCACTTCTTTCCTCTGTGGTTGCTCTCAGTCACTGTTGACAAAAAGTGAGAGGTATGGCCCTCATTCTCTAATTTGTGGCATCCCACAGGGTTTGATCCTTTCTTATTTCTGTTTAGTGTCTACATGAAGCTGCTAATAATCCACTACCATGGGCAGAGATATCATCTATATGTTGATGAAACCCAGCTATATGTCTTGGCCTGTGGTGAGTTAAGTGACCTCCCTCTTGCACTGCTTGGGACTGTTAAGGCCTGGATGGGGAGCAATGGGCTGAAACTGAATCCTGTCAAGAGAGAATGGTTCTGGGTTTGGGGTTCTTTCGTCCATGGAGAATTGCCAACTCTGGGCTTAGATAGGGTGGCACTGTCCTGGAGAGATCCAGTATGTAAGCTGAAGGTTCTCCTGGACTCACAACTCCAGCATGAGGAACAGGTGGCAGTTGTTGGTTACGCACCAGTTATGTCCTTTCCTGGACCAACAATCTCTGTTCAGAGTCACCTTAAACTTAGTCACGTCTTAACTATTGCAACATACTATCTGTGGGACTGCCCTTGAAAGATACACAGAAGTTTCAATTGGTTCAGAATGTAGCAGCCTGGATGGTTCTGTGCAGATCTAGATGTGTTTGTGTCATCTCTCCTGTGGGAGATGAGTTGGGTGCTGATTTGCTTCCAGGTGCAGTTCAAGATGCTGATTGTCATTTTCCAAGCCCTACATGGCTTGGATCCAGATTATTTAATGAACCATTTTTTCCTGGTCACATCTACTCAGCCCATCAGAGTGGGGAAGCAGAAAATGCTATGGGTCTTTTCTCCTAAGGAAATCCATGTACCAGGACCAAGAAGGATTTCTCCATGGTGGCTCCCTTCCTGTGGAATATCATTGCCACAGAGATAAGATTGGCCCCTTTTTGACAATCTTTCTCAAGACCCTGAAGATCTGGTTTTGCCTGGAAACCCAAGAGTGAGATGGAATCATTTGTTTCCTGTTTTATACCTGAGTTCTCCTTCCTTTTCATCAGAACTCAGGTATAAAACAGGAAACAAATGTAAGGCCAGTCATTGTATTGTATGGCCGTCCAACTCACTCTCTTTAAATTTTACAATTTTTTTACCCAATATAAAAACAATAAAAAACAATAACACCCAGAATCTTAGTGACAACATTCAAATTTGCCGATGGATTCCATCTCACTCTGGGGTTTCCAGACAAAACCAGATCTTCTCATTGTGATTGGTTGTCTTGGGCATTATGTGTGGGGTTTAGTCTTAAAGATTGGTCTCCCTCTACTTCTGATTTAGTTTACTTTCCTTTGGACTTTCTGAGTCAATTGTTTTCCAAACACTTTCTTCCTGGTCCTTGTGAGATCTATCCCATCTCTTGCCAGAAGCCCTTCCTGTAGTAATGTAAACCGTGAGGGCTGGCTTGTCCAATTTCACTCAACAACAAGTAACTTGAATTTTTCAGTGAAAGTTCTCACAGTGGTATTGCCTTAGCAAAGTTGGCAGAGGTATTGATCAGCAGTCTCCATCCAAATGGAGTTTCTGAAATGTTGTCTATATCTAGTAAGGAACTTTGGAAGTTATCTAGGATGGAGTCATTTTATCTGATGAGTAGAAATGACAGTGAGTCAACAAGTAAGCTGAGGATAGTCAACAAGTAGATTGTGTCAACAAGTAGACTTAGGAAATTCCCCTGGCCAATGAATACTTTTGTGGCACTAGATACAAATGCAATCAAAGTATAAACAAGATAAACAGAAATTGGCTTTCAGAAAACAAATAATTTAGATAAAATTCTATTAGGACCTGAAGACCATACAATTTCTAAATTATACAATCTATTACTACAAGAAGAAATGAGAGAAGAAGAGGTCAAAGGATGTATGATAGCGTGGGCACAAAATTTTGGATATGGGATAAACCTTTCAGAGTGGGGAAGAATTTGGAATATTAATTACAAATTGGCACTCGCGACCTCATACAAGGAGAACATCTACAAGATGTTTTATCGGTGGCACCTCCCACCAGCAAGGTTAGCTAAAATGTTCCCCAATATCTCACCAAAATGCTGGAAATGTAAAAAGGGTGTAGGCACCTACTATCACATATGGTGGACCTGTCCTAATACAAAAAAAAAACCAAAAAAAAACATGCCTCAAAGAAATTACTTCGCAATCTATCCCTTTAAGACCGGAACTTTTCCTTTTAGGCATATTTAGACATCCAGTAAAGAAGGAAAATAGGTATTTAATATCCCACATACTAACGGCAGCAAGAATCTCCTTTGCGCAAAATTGGAAATGTGACAACACCCCAACCATATTTCAAGTTACAAACAAGATACTAGAATGTGTCGAACTTAAAAAACTCTCCCTGGAATTGCAGGAGAAAGAAGATATCGATTTTTATAAAGCATGGGAAAAATGGTATATCTGGCTCAATCTGAAAAAATATACAAAACACTATGAAAAAATAAACCCTTAGGCTATAATCAATAACTGTTAATAATTTTAAATAGATAGTAACCTCAAGACTTTCAAGAACTAATTAAGTTACAACCAAAAACACTTCGGGAAACGATTAAAAATGGTAATCTCTTTCAACAAGTAATTAACAACTGATAGACTCTGAACGGCTGTTAAACAAAAGGTTATCAAGTTCATTGATACAAGGAATGAATGTATTATGAATGTTTTTTTTATATACAATATATTATAAAAAGATAACTATGCATACTCAACCACAATAATTAAGAAAAATTATCCACTCAACTGCGTGTATGTAATTGTATATATGTCTAAATGTATTATGTTTGTTTGTCTGTTTATATTCTGTGTTTCTTTTTTTATTTATATATTTCTCTCAATAAAGATTATTTTTTAATTTTTTTAAAAAAATCATATAAAAATAATAAAAGAAAATAATAAAATAATAAAAATAATAAATTAATAAAATAGTAGCCCCCACCCACCCCTATGCTGGCAACAACACATATTCGTACAAGCCATTTAGTGGGCTCCATCCTGCTCTGGGCAATCTAAACAACTAGTGATCAAGTTGGTCAGAAGAAACTAAAAAGGATCTTAGATATGACGTCCGTGGCCCAGTTAATACTGACAGCAAACAGCACTGCTTACTAGCACTGCTGATGTTACCTAGTTAAGGTAAAGAAACATCTGCAAGAAATCAAGCAAGTTCAGAGAGTACCAAGGACCCCTCCTCCTATTTTCCCCCACAATAACTCTGTGAGATCTGTTGTGTTGTGTCCCAGATGCTGTAAGCTGAGTCGAGCGTGGAAGAAGGAAGAGCCTTTAATAAGAGGCTTAACGATTAACAGCACAACCAGCAAACAAACGGAGACCCTTCAGAGCAAAATCACCTCAGTTACATCTGACAGCGCTATTTATACCGCAGCTGTCAATGCGGCAGCCAATGGGAGGTTCCGGGCTTCCCACTCAGCAGTTGAGTTGGCGTAAGCCAATCAGCGGCTGTAGCGGCAGCTAGCAACATCCCGGGGGATGTAACATGTTGGGTTAAGAAAGAGCGGCTGGTTCAAAGTCACCCAGACAAATTTCATGGCTAAGGCAGGACTTGAACTCAAAGTCTCTTGCTTTCTAGCCTGATGACAACCATTAGACCAAACTGGTTCTCATATTCATCTGGATATCATATTCATAGGAGATTTATAGACATGCTAATGTAAGATTAATAGAATATAAAATCCTAGGCAATGCAGTCTCCCTTCCTGCTTTTTAAATCTTAAGCATAATTGAAATCTTCAGTCAACAACTGTTCAAATATTCAAAACCTTTCTGCCTCTTGGTGTAGAGAAGGGACATTAATATTTCCAGTATTTTTAACTACTAAATGGTCCTCAAACAGCTGCTTCCAGTGATCATCTGATAAATCTCAAAAGTATAAGAATATATATCATAAGACATGGACTGTTAAATATATGAACAGTTGGAAAGATTTATATTCCCTCAGCCTGCACTTGCTCTTATCCCTCTGCATATACTTAATATCCTTACTGGCAATTCTTTGTTAGGTTCTCTTTCCATTGGCCTGTTGCTATAAATGGTGATTATTTATGTTTACAAAGAAAGCATGATTCAGCAGAATGCGAACCATTCAGGATTCTTTGATTGTATTCGTTTCATTATTAATACAATCAATTATTAATGAAATTAATGCCTCCAGTAGATTTTATTATGTTTTCCAGATACTTGATTATTAAACTCAAGATTAATAATGAAATCCCATGCATTTTAGAGAATCAAGTCCTACTTGTTTCCCTGTGATTCTGGAGAATGTGCATAGGCTGAGTGTACAGTTGGAGGTGTTAATAATGAGGAATTAATGCTGTTAATCTTGTTGGCATATGGGTGATTTATAATGCCATAAACAAGGATGGATTTTTTTTCAAATAAAAAAAAGATTGAAAATTGCCAGGCAGTAGCTGGCTACCTCATTTTTGTTAGATCCCAGCATGTATTTTTCACTCTTTGGTATACAGAGCAATCCTCCTGAAAAAAAATCTCCAAAAAAGGCAACAAATGAAATGTAAAAAAAATTCTTATCGTAAACTTAGCACACAGGGATCTCCTATTTTTTTATTTGATTACTTGAAGCTACCCTATGTGTGATTGTCTGCAGACAAGGGTATTTTTATCTAGATGCAGACATATGATACAGATGCAGACAGAATGAACAAATTACAAACATTGGTCTAAGATAACTCTTTTCCATGTTTATATTTATTCTCCCTAGAGTTATCTATTCTAACTATAGGATATAAGCCAAATGTAAACGTTCTCTGATAACAGTTCACTACCAGGTCTATATCTTGGATTGTACCATCTTGGCCCAAACAAGGGCTCTGTAGATTCAAAGGGGCACTTTGCTTATATAACATCTCTTTGTGGCATCTTCCAATAAGCAAAGTGGGACTTCTGTTGAGTGATGGAGACATGTGGCAAAGCGTAGCTTCTCTGCTCTATCCAAAAGCCATTATTTGCAAGGAGGATATGTTAACTTTGATGCTTCATTGAAGTGCAACAATAAAAGGTCCTTCATGATTCAGGCTTGGCATGTTGTCTACAATCTGCATATCAATAGATCAGCCTACTTTTTGAAGAAGAAGCAACAGGTCAATTGCTGCAATTCTCATGCACAGCAAGGTTACAAACCAACGTCTATTTAAATCATCAGATGAATCTTTCTCCCCACCAAGGGCAGCACATTATTTCAGTATTTCAGATTTCATCTCCATTACTGGGCTTTTGATTTCAATGGACAGAACCCAATGGAGAAAGCAATTACATTAGCATAGGATGCTATGAGAAGAAAGGAAGAATAGGCAAATGAACACACTGACATCATACCTTTCACTGACTTCATTGTGCACACCACCAGTGTGTTACCAAGTCTGTGGGTAAGCTATTTCAGTCAGGTTGCAATGTAGATGAGACATTACCTATTTGTTCACTTCAGTTTCCTGTCATCTGTTCTCTGAAGATTTAACATTTTGTAACCACCTTATCTACCTGAATGGATGAAGGTCTATATTTTCTTAAGGCAAAAATAAATAATTTAATCTATGTTTCCCTCCATTTCTAGAGTCACCTTCAGTTTACTCAAAAACTGACATTATTATTTCTCCCTGCCACCACTTCTCTATGCAAAAAGTTCACTCAATTTAATCTGCTGGCAATTTGGTACAGATATTCTCCGCTATGTAGAATTCGTTTTTGCAAGAAATTCCATTACTTTCTACTATTAGAACATAAAGGTCTATGGGCACTTAAAAAGAGGTTTCAAGGTAGGTAGATCAAAAGAACTTGCAAAAAAACCCCAAACAAACCCAAACCCTAAGCTACCTGGCTAGTTTTCCACTTAAAATGCTCTAAATTTTACCTTGTTTAGATTTGGGGGTAGAGCGGGAAAGCGATATTCTTTATGCTTTCTCCATGCTAGGAATAAGCAGGGGTGAAATACTCCCAGTTAGCTCGTGCCTGTCGGTCATTGGAGAGCCAGTCGTGAAGGCAGAGTGAGGCTCCGCCCACCCGCCTGGACGCCACCATTTGGGTTCTTTTACCCTTTGCGCATGTGCAAAGCATTCTGTGAATGCGCAGAGGATAAAAGAACCCAAATGGTGGCATCCAGGCAGGTGGGCAGAGCCTCACGCTGCCTTCATAACTGGCTCTCCAATGACCAACAGGCACAAGCGAACTGGGAGCATTTCACCCCTGGAAATAAGATGGGAGATCTCTGTTTTCTGGTCCCCATATTCCAGAATTTATTTTTGCTGAGTATTTCCAAAAATGGACTGGACAACCATTTGATCAAGATGGTATAAGTTCCCCTGCCTTGAGCAGGGGATTGGACTAGAAGACCTCTGGTGTCCTTCCAGCCCTATGACTTTATGTTCTATTGTTATGTACTAATTTAGATTAGCTGGAATAAGTGAGGTATGTATGGCAGATAGTGCTTTCTGAGGTAACTGTCCATGTTGCACACAGACCCAGGCCTATACTGTGCATATATACTATATGTGTGTGTGTGTGTGTATTTCACAAAATTATTAATTTATTTAAAAATTCATGTGGCCATTAATATTGATTCTGGGGGGGGGGGCAAACAAAATAACCACTGAAATAAAAGAAAAATAATACATACAGTACCAGTAAAATAAATTAAAATAATTAAATTATGAAGATACATTATATTTCAGCAATTGGAAATTGCTCATCTTGGCCCAATGGCTGGGGAAAAATCCTGTTCTTAACTGTCTATCTAAAGGCCAGAAGAATCAGGGCCAGTTATATATGTTCCCCAAGGTGACCTAGGTTCAGCGAAATAACATGGAGAGTGACCTCCCTGTGTATGGGCAGATGCTCTTGGAAGAAGACAGCCCGGCAAATAACCCAGTCCTATTACTATGCATGTTTTCTGTATCGAAAACCTAAAAAGAATCAGTATGGTTCATAAAGTAGAAGTATTATATGAATATATCAAGGAATGACCTTGAGGGTAATTGGTGAGCACTCACTGAGCACTGATGATGTTACCTAGTATGGGTAATGAAATGTCTGTAATAAAACAACCAAGGTCAGAGAGCACAAAGGACTCCTCACTTTAATCCTGAGCTATAAATATTCTCCTTTATAGCAATGCCCTTATCTGCCTATACCTACCTATAGCTACTCACGCATACCGTAATTACACATTTTCCATATTTTATTTTATTTATTTATTTGTCAAGTACGTACTTGAATATACATAAATATAACATTGTTTATATACATAAGATGGGTACTGATAAGAAGGAACATTAGGACAGGGACGGTAGGCATGCTGGTGCGCATATATTTGTGTGTGTGTGTGTGTGTGTATATATATGTATGTATGTATGTATGTATGTATGTATGTATGTATATCTTTGGATATTCGGGTTTATATAATATTGTATACAATATACAATATGCACACACACACACAACACACTGTTCTAACCTATAAGAAAATATTTATTTTAATGTTCCTGTGCATACAACAGGCCTTATATCATCTGGCAGTCTGACTGCCCATCTGATTCCAGCATTGCCTCTTTTCTGTTGCTTTTCTTTCTTACTTAGGACTCTAATGATCATTTCTACCATTTCATCCATTAATGGAAAAGCACTTGTTTTGCCTCTCTTTTCTTCTCTATTTATTGGAAAGTTAAAAAAAAAAAATTATTCCTATACCAAACTAATTTATTAGGACCTTATGGTAGGTGGGTGACTTTCAGTAATAAGCAACTTTTAAAACACCCATGATAAGTCATCAAGTATTAAAACATCCATGGGTAAAATTAGCATCTTAGAAACAGATGGAGCAATCATTCATTACATAACAACAAGAAACATCAATAACGACAGCCACAGCAATAATAATGAGGAAAGAGCCATGGATGTTTTCGTGAACAGCTTTATCTTAAGTAACTTCTGCAAAGTTATAGTAGAAGGGCAAACCTCAATTCCAAATGAAGAGTGTTCCACAAGGCTGAGGCTGCAACAGAAAATGGACACTTCCTTCACTTATCTTGCTTCATGGAAGCAGGAAATTGTTAAAAAATTGTCCTGGAATGTGTGTATTGTATGGCTGATTTTGAAGGAAAATAAGCTATATAAGGTTTCATAAATCATCCAGTCAAGAATCAATGTGGGGCTGAGTGACAATCTTGCTCAACCAAGTTTTTGAACAGACTGAAGTTCACATTCAACCTCTTTTGTTCTATTCAGACTACTACAGTTGGTTTGCTCTCATTTTATATTCTAGTGCAGGGCTGTCAAACTCCCAGCCCCCGGATCAGATGCTGGCCATACCCATGCCCGGTTTAGTGAAGGGGGAAAAGGTACGTCATGTGATGACGCTGTGATGATGTGAGTTTGACATCCCTGTTCTAGTGGCTTGTCTGTCAAGATAAACATTAGACCAATAATCAAAAAGTAAACAATATCCCAATCAAGGAACTGTCAAAGAAACTAACAATAAACAACCAAGTTCAGAGAACTTCAAGGACCCCACAGTTCAGTCCTGATCTACAAATATTTTCTTCTCTCTGGACCTCTATATGCCCCCTGAAGGAGCCAGGTGGCAAAAATAATTCTAGAAATTAGCCTGTCTACTTCATCAGAGTTTATAAGCTCAAATGAATCCCAGAAAAGTGGCACTTCAGTTACCATGCCAGACCCCATCCAGGAAGAGTCAAGAATTTGGCAATGCTACCAAAATAGTCATGAGCAGGAGATTTACCTACTCAGTTCTTGATAAAACTTGACAACTGTAAGCAAAGCTCATACTCATGCTCAGTCATATTCATATTTCATTTTTCTTCACTAGCTCTCCAGGTTTTTCTGAAACCCCTGGGTAAATCAATGAGTCAGTTGGGATTGGTAACAGAGGGAGATTGCTCAGAAACAAACACATTAAAACTCCAAATTGCCTCCTTTAACCAGTAGCTAGCAAAGTAATGTTCTTACCAAATTACTGGGAAATTCCTGAAGTATCCACTGAATATCCACCTAGACATTTAGATTTTTATTTGTAAATATGTAAAAATTGCCTGATTCTTATTTCTAAAGAATGTTTAATCCATAAAGAATTATTGTATTTAAATCTACTACACACATGTACATAAACAGCATTGTATGAACAATTACTTGTTCCACACATTAAACTTGACAAGCTTGGACATTGAATAAAATTCAGCAAGACATATTTCAATAGAGATAAATGTAAGACCCCTACAATTGGGGAGGAAAAATAATTCTTAGATTTATATTCACTTTTTATTTTTGTGGAACTCTAGGCAATATATGCAATACTCTTGCCTGCTCTTTTTCTCACACTAGTCCTTTGAGGTGAGCTGGTCTGAGAGCGAAGTTCTGGTCGAAGGTCACCAACCAGATTTCATGCTAAAAGGAAGACTTCAGTTTAAATCACAAATTTAATCTTTCCTTTCCTTTCCTTTCCTTTCCTTTCCTTTCCTTTCCTTTCCTTTCCTTTCCTTTCCTTTCCTTTCCTGTCCTTTCTTCTATGCTCGAAGGGGAAACATTCCTCCTTTTGTTTCATTTTGAGTTTGTTTTGCCCCAGCTCTTTTTTCGCTGGCAGAGGGCTGCAGGAGGCCATCACAGCTGAACATGGAGCCTGAGGGTGCCGTAAGCAGCCCTCCTGAGCTCCGTTTTCACTGGCAGAGGCACTGCGGGCTGGTCCTTTGCTGTTTCCGGGGCAGCCCCGTGGGCCACATTAAGTACCCCGTGGGCCGGATCCAGCCTCCGGGCCTTGAGTTTGACACCCCTGGTCTAGCAGGTCAAACGAGACCTCCCTCCAGGCACAGAGATGGATTGACCACGGCCAGCCCGACTCGTCCTAGGAAAAGGGCAGTGACAAACCCTTTTTGACGCCATGTAAGGTTATGCATGGGGTCCCCAGCAGTCCAGATTGACTCAAAGGAAAACACGCAAAACATCATCAGCAAATGGTTGCATTTTGAGCTTGGCTGTGAATCATTTGATGCTTTTTTTTGGTTCTGACTTTGATCGCATTAATTACCCTGTGCTAAAATGGACAGCCAATACATTTAAGAAAGAAAATGAATTAGTTTGAATAGGTAGCTCTTGAGCAGCCACAATCAAATCTTCATTTTTTTTAATGTTCCAGTTGTAAGCCATTACCAGAGTTTTATCTTTTATTACTACTACTACTGTTGCTGTTGTTGTTGATCACTGCACAATCAGCCGGATGTTAAGATTGGGTTTGGCTTTTTTAGTCTACCATAGGCAGATGTGGATATTTGATGGTATTAAAGATATTGTCACAGGATGGAAGCTGTTTCCAGTAAAGCTGTCTTCTGCAATTGACTGATGGCAAATTTGTCAATGCCAATGGAATTCAAGTAGTGCTCCAGTTGTTTCGGAATTGCACCCAAGGCGCCTATGATTATTGGTACTACCCAGGGGCGGGTTGTTACTAGTGCGGCCCACTCTGCTGCCCGGTAGCGGCCCCAAAATGAGCAACGGCTCCAGTGCCGTAGCAACCGGGCCGTTGCAGTTGCCATATTTTTTTGTTTTCTTGTTTTGGTTCCTGCACATGCGCAGAAGCCGAAATCTTGCACGAGCATGCTCATTTGCGCAAGATTTCGGCTTTTTTTGCTTCTGCGCATGCACGGAAGCAAAAAAATTGCTGAAATCTCTCGCAAGCAAGCGTGCTTGTGCGAGATTTTGGCTTCTGCACATGCGCAGAAACCAAAAATTGCGCGAGTGGGGCAGCGTGCCTGCCCCCCCACAACATCAGGCTGCGCGCACAGACAGCTCCAGTATGGGCAGGTACGTGCAACCCACCCCTGGTGCTACTCTTTCTTGTCTTCGCCATAGTCATTCTATTTCTGTTTGTAGGTCTTTGTATTTTGTTATCTTCTCCAGTTCTTTCTCTTCTATTTTGCTGTCTCCAGGCACTGCCACATCCATTACCCAGACTTATTTTTGTCTTTCTTATTGACAACTGTTAAGTGTTATGTGGCAGGTGCCTGTCAGTCTGGATTCTGAAGTCCCAGAACAATTTAACTTCTTCATTTTCTACGACTTTCTCTTTATGGTCCCACCAGTTCTTGCTTGTAAGCAAATGATATTTCTTACAGATCTTCCAATGCACCATTGTTGCTACTTTGTCATGCTGCTGCTTATAGTCAGTCTGTGTGATTTTCTTGCAACAGCTTACAGGTGGTCCACTGTTTCTTCAGCTTCTTTGCATAGGTGGCACTTACTGTCTGTTACTGTCTTCTCAATTCTGGCTTTGTATACATTTGTCCTTAAGGCTTGGGCGGCCAGAATTAGTCCCTCGGTCTCTTTTTAAAAATTTTCCTGCTCTTATCTTAGCCATTGCCAGGTCTTGTTATTATCTCTTTTCTCTGCTATTTTTTTTAATGTACTGACCATGTAGTGCTTTGTCTTCCCATGTCTCCATTCTGTAGTTCATTTGGTCTTTCTCGTAGGCCAGTTTGGTCTCTCCAGCGCTCCTGGCATACTAACTTCAGTGCATCTTCTTTATTGTCCTTCAGATATTCTTCCAAAGCCTTTTCTTCTTCTTCAACCATCTGTTGTACTTGCAACATTCCATGCCCACCTATTTGCCTTGGTAGGTAGAGTCTGCCAATGTCGCTGCGAGGATTGACATTATTTTTCTGGTCTTCCTATCCATCACTTTTAGTTCTGCTTCAGTCCAGTCATCTATTCCTGCTGTGTATCTAATGACTAGAATTGCCCAGGTGTTGATTGCCTTGATAGTGTTTCCTCCATTGAGTTTGGACTTCAAGATCTTCTTCACTCTCTTGATGTATTCACATCTAATCATTTTCTTGACTTCAGCATGCTTGATGTTGTCAGCTTGAAGAATACCCAGGTATTTGTAGTAATCATCTTCATCCAGATTCTTAATGTTATTTTCATGGGGCATCTTGGTTCTTTCAGTTTTCACTATTTTTCTTTGTTTGATCGTGAGCATGGCACATTTGTCCAATCCAAACTCCACTGCAATATCTTGGTTATATATATGGACAGTGTGTTGAGCATAGATTCTGCTTCAGATGGAGTTTTTCCATACAATAGCAATAGCAATAGGACTTAGACTTATATACCGCTTCATAGTGCTTTACAGCCCTCTCTAAGCGGTTTACAGAATCAGCCTCTTGCCCCCAA
>JANHGD010001679.1:31976-42084 GCA_027560375.1 Imantodes cenchoa
CAGATTGTTGGGGGCAATGTAAATATATACATTGCTTAATGGTGTAAACCGCTTAGAGAGCGCTTGCACTTTAAGGCGGTATATAAGTCTCAGAAAGAAAGAAAGAAAGAAAGAAAGAAAAGAAAGAAAAGAAAGAAAGACTTGAAGCCTAGATTAGGAGAATATTTTAAGCTCTCCTACCCATCGCTACTTAAAAAGAAATAAAAACCTAATAGCTTAACTACACCTAAATGCGCATTATGCTTTCCGGATTCTTGGCCCTTTGAAGGAAGAGTGTTGGCAGGGAGTTTCTCTGTTAATATTTACAGATGTATATACACCATTTTTATTCTTTTATAAATAAACCCAACCGTCTGGTAAAGTCAGGCATAAAACAAATAATCCAGGGCAATGTTTTAATTATTGGAATACATCGGCTCTATTAAATAGGGGTCTTGCAGTGAATTTGGAGCAACGCGTGTGACTGAGAAGCAGCCTTTTAAATCAGTATTCAGATTTGAGAACATTCTGAAATGAAATTAATCCTGCTGAAGGCTGGCAAATGGGCTTAATATGAGAATATGAACTCTCTAGCCTTTAAAGGCCACTATCGTTCTCAGACAAGTGCCCTTTAATTGACTTAGAAGGTCATCTGTATTGAATTTAACAGAATAAATCTTGCAGTGGTACTTTTTATTGCCAAGAAGAACAGAGATTTTACTTTGAGGAACAACTTTATAGCAGTAGTGAGAGTGAACCTATTAGAAATGGAAAAAAAAATACAATAAGGGCCAGCTAGTCTTTTCTTTTTTCTTGGTTTTTTGTGGGATATGCTTAGTAGATGTTAAGGTTCCGACCAATGCCCTAATTAAATCATGAGCCTCGTGCCAAGCTTCAAAAGAAATCCAGTTATTTATTAAGAGCTTCATGTTGGCACATTCCAAGTGACGCCATCTCTGACCCCACGTAATTTATGTTCCAGCTCTGACCCTGTTTCCCCCCTCCCCCCAAGGTGTATCACCAGCCACATTCTCCAACAAAGCAATTTCGTGGGTTGAGGAGATCACTCCCCTCCAGCCATTGTGCGCAACTGCAGAGACGGCCTTGACAGGGATATGGCTGGAATATGCTTTTGTTTTGACTGACGTGCTGCCTTGCTGCAGCTGCGGAGTTCGTTTTCCCATCCTCCTTGCCTATGACAACTTGAGAGCAGGTCAGGGATGCTTTGCGAGTTGATAGTAAAATCATCATCTCTTTGAGTTTAATCTGTATCTGATGAAAAGTAACCCGTAACTAGACATTTAGGTCTCTGAGGGAGACTAGCAAATGATGGCCTTTCCGATTTTCCTCAAGCCATGGTATACACTGCAAACTGGCAGCCCGTGTGCTGGATGCATCATGCACAGCCCACACCCACCTCCCAGCTCCGCAAAGGGCAAAAATTATTGTGATACGTCACGTGACATCAACGTGATGCGGCGAGTTTAACACCTGTGGTATACAGCATTCAGTTTCACATCCAACATCAAAAGAGGAGCATTTAAGAATCACACCCTTCCCCTCCTGAACAAGAATAGATTATAACTTATAAACCATTGTTTCCTTTTATCTTGCCTTTTATTACTTTATAAGCAACTCAAGGTAGCAAACCTACATAATGTTCCTTCTTTTTCTATCCCCACAACAATGCTGTTATGTGGGTAGGTGTGATGGAGAATAACTGGTCCAAAGTCACACAGCCAGCTTTCATGCCTAGGTGGGCCTAGAACTCTGGGTTTCCTAGTGTTCAGGCCAGTACCTTAATCACTACACCAAGCTGGTTTTTATGTATTAAATCAGCTTGCAGATGAATTCAGAAGGTAACAGAGAATTAATAGATGAAGGTGTTTAGAGGATGTTCTTGGTTAGTCTAAAATTAAAGGCCCAAGTTTGGAAATAATGTCTAAGTGACATAACGGTATGTTTAAATATTTAGGAGTAGAGTTATAACTCCAAGTTTATGTGCATAAGTGCTGCCATGTACATTAGAGATTTATAACATATAGTCCACAAGTGATAGTCATTCCTTGTTGCTTATAGTAAAATTCTTTAATCTCCTTTTGCCTTTCATTTAATCTTCTCGGAGTAAATAAAATATATTCCCTGGAAAGGCAACCATAGATAACTAAAGCGCATGAGCTTGCAACTTTAGAACCATCTGAAAGTGTTCTGAGGGCAAAAATTGCTAAGTGGTTTGAAATTTTAGACGATAAAACTTCCCCGGAGGCAATTAAATATCTCTATGATTCTGGGAATTGCAACTGATATTGTTCAGTTGAGGCTTCTGTTCTGCTTGTGTCTTCTTATGAGTACTTCCTAAATTCTGTAACAGGGGATTTGGGTTGGATTGTGTTTTTTGTTTTTGTTTTCCTAAATGAAAATAATAACTTCTCATTACATTATAGTGCAAGCCAAATAACTTTGAAAGTCTTTCATGGTCACTGCAATTTTGATGCATGAAGTAAATAATAAAGGTGTGACGCTAACTGGAAAAAGGAAGTTCACTTTCCAAATGTGAATGAAGATAGGATGGTGGTGCAGTGGTTAGAATACAGTATGTTAGGCTAATTCTGCCAACTGCCAGCAGTTCAATCCTGACTGGTTCAAGGTTAACTCAGCCTTCCATCTTTCCAAGGTTGGTAAAATAAGGACCCAGATTGTTGGGGGCGATATGCTGACTCTGTAAATCTTTTAGAAAGAGCTGCAAAACACTATGAAGCGGTATATAAGTCTAATGTTGCAAAACACTATGAAGTGGTATATAAGTCTAATGTTTAATGTTATTGCTATTGCTAGTAATGCATCCCAGCATAACCATGACTTAGGAACCTGGCGTATGCAAAGTAGGTCTTGAGGCTCTCCTAGGTGCAGAAATGGCAACATAGAAATGGAAGGAAAGCTAATCTGCTGCAACCAGTAGCCCTGCCATAAAGGAAGCCACTTGTGTTCCTGCCTAGTGGCTCATCTATATACAGTATAATGTCATCAGCAGAAGGCAAGATGGCAGTGGTGAATGCCTAGTTGAAACTCCACCTTTAACATCTTGATAATTTTTGCCAAGTCCTGTGAATGTTCTTGTCTACAAAGTTTGCAGAAGAAAGTTCCCTCCTGTATCGTTCCTGGACTATGGAATATATATTTATTTTTGTGTTAGATTTATTTGCTGCCCATCTCATCCTCATAACTGGATTTGGTTTCTTTTCAGTTCCTGGAAGGTAGAAAATCACTGCCTTCCAAGTCAAGTGGAGTGTCAGGGTTCCAAATAGCATCCAAAATTAAATTAGTCCAAGGCAATGTATTACTGAAAGTTCCAATTTATTAACAGAGCTATGTTGGCACATCTGGGTGAAACCCAAATCAAAAGTCCTGGGGTTTTTCAGTTAAAAGTTCAAGCCCTTGTCCCCACCCACCCCCAGATACATCACATTGATGAATCTTCATCTGCCATCCTGGCAAGAATTCACCCATCTCCTTCAATGCAGGTGCAAGAGTGCGAAGACAAAGGATGAACTTGACTCTCTAGAAAGAATTTGTTATGGCTACAGACAGACAGCCCTCATACAATTCCCCCTTCCAATTTCCCACAGTAAGGAATGCACATTAAAATACTATAAAGTGTGGCAGGCCAAAGACCCAACTAAAATGGCTTCGGCCTGACATGGAGTACATCTCTCTGATGAAAGTCATGAAACACTACAGTGCTGAGCATCCACAATTTCTGTATAGCCTTTGTGGTACAACTGCTGCAAAGGCAATTTGGTTTTCCCTAGGATTGGACTCCATTCAGAGCAATCGGGAAGTGATATGTGTGTGTTAAAATTATTCTGATTATTAGTTTCTACTAAATTCTGAAAGCTCACTAACTTTTATCTAACTATTTTTTGCTTTTTGTTTTATAGAAGGGGCGTTGACTTACCTGATACGCCCTTTCTCGTGGGTTGGAGCTAGCATTCAGAGAAGGGTTGTCCTCGTTCAATCATGATGAGGGCTGAGTCTATCAATCAAAATTTTAATATATATATGCCCGATGACTTACCCATCGTTCCCAGTTTAGACGAAGGAAATGAATGACAGACTCCACGTGACCCCTGAGGTAAAGAAATAACTGAAAACCACAGAAAAATAAGACCCACCGGTAGCCCATGTGCAACAGAGAACAATGAACATTTATTGAACAACAGACATCATAGACAGCACAATCAGGCAAAGAAACTCGCTGCAGAGAAAGGCTATAACAGGGAGGGACTGAATGCTAGCTCCAACCCATGAGAAAGGGTGCATCAGGTAAGTCAATGCCCCTTCTCCATGGGGGTTGGAGCTAGCATTCAGAGAAGGGACATACCAAAGCGGAGGCCATCCCTGGGGGGGGGGGACACTCTAAGCAGCGAGTGAAATTAGACAATAAAAACTTAGGGCGAGTCAGACCCCTGGATGCGTTGTAATACCCGCCTCCCAAAAGCAGTGTCCTCCCTGGCAAAGGTGTCCACCTTGTAATGCCAGATAAAGGGAGTGGGTGACAACCATGAGCAGCCCGACAGACCTCCTCCAAGGAAACCTGGGACCTCCAGGCGACCATAGTGGCCGCACTCCTTGTGGAATGGGCCGTAATATTGGAGGGAGGCGGAATGCCTAGCGAGGAATAAGCCCTGGCAATTACCGAGCATATCCATCTGCCGATAGTGGTGGAAGACACTTTACGACTTGTGGTGTGGGGGCGATAGGAAACCAAAGGGCCTCTGTCCGCCTGATGTCAGAAGTCCGGTCAATGTAACATTTAATGGCTCGCCGGACATCCAAGGTGTGCCAAACTACCTCGCAGGGTCCCTGAGGAGGATCATAGAAAGAGGACAAGGTAATCTACTGACTATGGTGGAACAGGGTGTTCACCTTAGGCAAAAAGGATGGATCTAATCGGAGCACCCCCCTGTCTGCGTGAACCACGCAGAGATCCTTGCGGATAGACAGGGCAGCCAGTTCTGATATGCGACACGCCGAGGTGACTGCCAACAAAAAGGTAACAGTTGGAGAGTCACCTCAGTCAAGGGCTCATAGGGAACCCTGGTGAGGGACTCCAGGACCAATGGAAGATCCCATGTCAGGAAGCGATGGATGACAGGGGGACTAAGGTTCGTTGCTCCCTTGAGAAAGAGCTTTACAGATGGAAGTGGGCCAAGGACACATAACTTGGGCAGGACAGCATAGAAGACAAGGCTGCCACCTGGCATCGTAAGGTGTTGGGGAAGAGATCCTTGGACAGGCCATTTTTGAGAAATTTAAGGACCTGGGGAATGGGCACAGCCAGCGGAGATAAGCCTTGAGCATAACACCATGAACAAAACACCAGCCATGTGGCCTGATAAATCCTATTGGTTGAAGGCCGTTTGGCCACCTGGATAGTGTCAATAACCTCATCGTCATAAACCTGTGCCCTTAGACGCCAGTGTTCAACTGCCAAGCGGTCAGACACAGCCAGTTGATGTCTGGATGGTAGAACTCCCCCTGACGAAGGAGGTCGGGCCTCGAAGGCAGTCGGAAAGGGCGATCCTGGGACAAAGACATGAGGTCCCCAAACCAGGCCCGCCGGGGCCAATGCGGGGCCACCAAGATCAGTTCCGCCTTCTCCTGGAGCAGCTTCTGGATGACCTCGGGAGGAGCAGAATCAGAGGGAAGGTGTATAAAAGACCCAAGGGCCAGGAAATCTGAAGGGCATTGACAGCCACCGCACCCTTGGAGGGGTATGCGAGAGACAAACCGGTGGAGCTGAGCATTCTGTGGGGTAGCAAAAAGATCAATTAGAGGAGTACCCCATCTGTCCACAATAGATTGAAAAACCTCTGGGTGGAGCTGCCATTCAGCCTGGTCCAGCTCAGAGCAACTGAGCCAGTCCACCTGCCTATTTGCCTCCCCGTAAATTTGGTCAGCTTGCAGGGAGAGCAACCGGCGTTCTGCCCAGAGACCAATTCTCAATGCCTCCTGTAGGAGCGGTGCAGAGTGAGATCCCCCCTGTTTGTTAATATGGACCTTGGCCGTGATATTATCGGTAAGTACAAGAACATGGGTTCCAGCAATCCTCTGCTCGAAGTGTTTGAGAGCAAGGAAAATGGCCCGGAGTTCCAGCAAGTCGATGGGACATCGAGACTCTTCTCGGGACCAAAGACCCTGTGCGGGAAACCCCTCTAAGTGAGCCCCCCAGCCAGATAAACTTGCGTCTGTTGTGATAACCATGCGGTCTGGAGGTACAAAGAGCGCTTCCCGGTGGATAGTGGAGGATCGCCACCACGTGAAAGAGCATCGGATAGAGGGAGGTAACGCCACCCTGGCCCTAGAAGTCCCCTGACCAGCCTTAATGAAGGGAGCGAGGAAGGATTGAAGCTCCCTACTGTGCAGTCTAGCCCAGGGAACGATGCCCAGACAAGAGATCATTTTCCCCATCAAGGTGGATAGTAAGGACAGGGAGACCCTGAGGTGTTGGAAAACCTGGTCTATCACCTCCCTGATGTTCTGCTTATGTTCCTCTGACAGGAACACCTGGCCTCTAACGGTGATAATAACAGTGCCCATGTGCAGGATTCTGGTGCTAGGAACCAGGGAGCTTTTGCTCATATTAATCAAAAAGCCATGTTGCTGCAGAACCTCGACAGTGATCTGGAGACTGCGTTCTGCCTGCTGTAAGGAGGATGCCTGAATCAATATGTTGTCTAGATAACACTGGAGGCGTACGGATCTAGACCGCAGATGAGCCTCCAATGCTGCCAGGACCTTAGTAAAGGTACGGGGGGCCGAGGATAGGCCAAAGGGGAGGGCAGTATACTGATAATGTTCACCCTCAAAGGAAAACCTAAGGTACTGCCTGTGTGGTAGGAAGACCGGAATATGTAAATAGGCCTCTGATAAATCAAGTGAGTGAGGTAGTCCCCACGATGTGTGGCCCCCAAGATGGATTGCAAGGAATGCATCTTAAACCTTCGAACTTTAATATAATGATTTAACCGTTTCAAATCCAAAATAGGCCTCCAATCTCCGGAGGACTTAGGAATCAGGAAGACAATGGAATAGAAACCAGAACCCCTCTCAATTTCAGGGACCGCTTCAATAGCCCTTATCTCAAAAAGGTGCTGAATGGCTGACCTCATGAGATTTTTCTTAAATGTAACTTTGGGGACCGGGCATGAAATAAAAAAGGAGGGAGGCTGGGAAAGGAACTCCAGGGAAATACCCCGACGGACCGTGGATATAACCCATGCGTCTTCAGTAGAACGCTCCCAGACCTCCGCAAACTGAGCCAAACAACCCCCTACAGGAACTACAGAGGGTGACCTACTTGGAGCGATGGGGTGGCTTGGTGTTCCCCCCCTTAAGGGGTTTCTTGTTGGTTCTCCCCCTGAAGGGCCTACTAGTATAGTAGGGCCTAGACCCGTACTGACCTGGGGCACGGGTGTTGCTGGACCCCAGGTCGGCGGGTCGAAAGGACCACCTCTGATAGGGCGATTGGTGAAAGCTGCCCCTCTTCGCCAAAGAGGGTAGGACCTTCTTTCGACCCTTGGATTCAATAAGTATGGGGTCAAGGACCTCCCCAAAGAGGAGGGGCCCTTTGATGGGAGTGGAGGCTAAGCGCCATTTTTATCTAGCGTCTGCAGTCCAATGGCGGAGCCAATTGACCCTACGGTCAACCGTGGCGGCAGCAATGGCCTTGGTGGAGAAGCGCGCAGATCTCAAGGTTGTGTCTGCTGCGAATTGAGTAGCCGCCACCACCTTATTCAAGTCTTGGTGGAGACGGGTATCCGAGGCCGGAACTTGATCTTGAAGCTGGCGGAGCCAAATTAAAGAAGATTTAATAAAAAAGGAGGCGGATGAAGATGCCCGGACAGCCCAAGCCGAAGAGTGGTAGGCCTTCAGCAACATTTGCTCCAGGTGACGCTCCTCCGGTTTCAGCAATTCCTCGGATTCCCTTGGGATCGAAGTTGCAGAGTGGACCGCAGCCACCGGAGGATCAACCGTAGGAGGAATCAGGAGCGATGAGAGCTCAGTGGCCATGTTGAAATACCTCTTGTCGGAGGTCGAAGGCATTGGGCCTGATGTAGGGGCTACAAACTGCCTCTGCACGTTGTCGATGAAGAGGCGAGGGGCCGGGACGATTTCCAGTTCCTGGAGGCGCTCGGCAAACATCGGATCAGTGGTTGCAGTGGGACCCATTGGAGTTGGAGTCAGAGTGACTGGCAGCCCTGCGGCGTTCCTGGCCTTGTGCAGCAATGATTTGAATAATGCCGGAGGGAAAAGGCCAATGGAGGAGGCTGGTCGGGAGGCAAGCCCTCATCATCAGAGAGGGACGTCCCCACTCCATCATCGCCGTCCCTGCTCTCATCACTGGAGCCCTGTGAAACCTCAGACATTTCCTCAGCCAGTGGCAACCCAAACATGGGATTGATCACAGTCCCAGAAGTGGATGGTACAGGTTGGGGCAGGTTCATCTGCTGGAATCCAGCAAGACATTGCTGAACCATAGAGGCAATGATGAGTTGGATGTTATTGGGGTCACAGTCCCCAGGAGCCATCATTTGTGGGCTTGGTTGGGGAAGCGGATTGGTCTCTGCTTGAGGCTGAGGAATCATATTAAACAGAGAAGCCATTGGGGGCAAGGCCGGTGTCAATGCTGAAGCAACGGGCTGTGGGACTTGCAGTGGCTGTGGTGAGGCCTGAAAGCCAGCCGCTCCCCATACATTAGCATCCGCCCTGGGTAAACCCACATTGTCCAGATCATCAGTGACAGGCAGCCTGTGAGAATCAGGGTCTCCGGCACAGGGCGGGGCAGATTTGGGGTGTTTATGTTTCTTCTTGCCCTCCTTGTTAGCCTTCTTAGAGGGAGGCTTAGGAGCATGGGATCCAGGAGTGGATAAAAAAGCCCCTTCATGGCCATCCCCCTGTTCTGATTACTTAGGGCATATCTTTGAGTCATGCACAGAAGCAGTGGATGCAGGTGACGCCATGACAGTAAGTGGACAGGCCCAATGAACCACCTGAAGAGGATGGCAGTCCACTATCCCTCAGAGCCTCAGAACGGCCAAGAAGACTTACAGTTTACCCTGTTTTAATTTGCCAGAAGTAGAGAAGAATAGTCCTGCTGACAAGATCAAACAGTGGAGGTTAACAAGGCACAGATGCAGGCAAGCCAACGCACAAATGCCCTAAAAATGTCGACCGGGAGGAGAGACTGTCCCCCCGCATGCTCATTGGTTGAGCGAATGGCATGCGCGGGAAGGGCAGGCTTGAAAAGCCCTCCCCCCGCCAACAGTTTTCCCGGCGTTATAACAAAGGCGATGGGTGATATGCGAAAAAGCCCCTTCGGCGCCCCGAGCTGTCAGTAAAAAAAGCGAGCCACGGTCGGTGCCCCGACCGTCAGCTGTAGTGTTGGCAGGAAGCCAACCATGTGGCTCCGTGCAAAGCGAAGGGTCTGTGCCTCTGCCACCCGACTCCTCAGACTGTTTAGCGGCAGTGACAGGTGCTCGGAAAAAGGCCAGCCCTTATGTTCTGTGGGAGGACATCAGCAACAGGGTGAGGGGGGGGGCGGACAAGTCCAGAAGCCCCTGCGCAGCTCCCGCGATGTCAGCAAGCGATTGGGATGGAGGACGGACAAGTCCGGAGCCCCTGGCTACGTCCTGCATCGCCACTCAAGGATCTGGAGGAGGGCAGACAAGCCCGGAGTCCCTGTGAGAGCCCTGTTTCAGCAGCCAAGGATAGGGGGGGAACAGACAAGTCTGGAGCCACTCCGACGCCTCATCGAGTGTCAAACACAAGTCCCTGGGGAGGAGGGCAAGTCCAACGACCCCTATAGAGTGCTGACAAGAGGCAGGGGGAATGAGCAAGCTCGTAGATCCCCCTGGGTTCATCTGCAATAGCCTCCAAGAGAACATCTTCATGCAGAACTGCTGAAACCTGTAAATAACAGAAAAGAGGGAGAAAGAGAAAATACCATTAGTAATATAAAAACAGAGCAATAATTCAGAAAAGGGGAGTCACGTCTAACCCCATGAAGTCTGTCCTTATCTCCTTCATCTAAACTGGGAATGATGGGTAAGCCATCGCACATATATTC